>SNQJ01S0211310.1:13901-29817 GCA_010110895.2 Picea sitchensis | reverse complement strand
ACATACAATGAAATCACAATGGTAGTATGACTCATCATAACCTGTTGTATCATTTAACATGTTTTTTTTCATTAACATGCTATATTCTCCACCTAAATAGAAAAATGTATAGAAAAACATATTGCATTGTTTATCACAATCGTTGTTTTTGACATACCTTTTTTTCTTCAACATGTTAGAGTTTCCCTTTATAGATAAACATATAATAAGATCACAATAGAAATATGGATTATCACAACATATTATATTCTTTAACATGTTTTTTTTTAACATATAATCTTTAATTAAATAAAAAATATATATGAAAAAACATGTTAGCATTATTTTATTTTTATCACAATCGTGTCACATTTTTTTTCTTAACATGTCATAATGTCATCTATGACCCATTATAAACAATCATGTAATGGAATGACATAGTGTTCAAACCTAGTACACAAACATGTGGTAGAGATTATAAGCATGAAATGCTAGGATAACATGGTACACAAACGTATGGAATAGATTATAGGCATCAAAAGTGCATTAATGGATTCTTGTTGGTTTGTGATGACATGAATAGCATGCAAGCCTTTTCAGCATTAGATGCCCACGACGGTCGTGCATTCTTCTAGATGGGTGGTGGGCCAACCTCATGATAGATTTCCACGTTGATGGTGTTTAAAAGTTAGTCATTTTGATAGTACAAATTGGGCCCTACATACGAAGAGTATTTAACATTATCTTCTCACGAGGGCCATGCATTCTGTAAGATGATTGAACGCACCGCACAACTACATCAACACGTGAATAGTGGGTGAGAAAAAGTTACATTCTCTTAGATATAGGTTAAACATTAGATTCCAAAAGTATTACAAAATTTTGAACTTTTCAAGATGGTGTGAGAATTATAGAGATCTAGAATTTTTAGTAGGGATTAATGGTAACAATTTTGCATCGATTTATGGTTTTGCATCGTGTGTATATATTTTCTTAACAAATGTTTCGAGATTTTTTATAACTCTTCAAATCAATTTAGTATATATATTTTAATTTTGATAAATGTATATAAATAGTTGTTTGAGATAATATTATTATTATTTAATATTTTTTATATTATTTTTATGAGTTTCATATGTTATTAGTAACTTGTTTGATGTGGGAAAAATGGCTCTTGTTAGGCAGGTATTACTTTGGTAAGAAGTCCTAATTAGACCTCTCATTGTTTGGAATAGGGAATCCATCCAGTTACAGTCGGCGTGTATTTTTCGTTTGGAGTTCTGGAGTCATGATCGTCCATCAATGAAAGTTTCTAAGCTAAGGAATGACCAAGTATCCTAAGATGCATGCCTCAGGATGAAACTTCTAAAAAGCAACCATAAGTAAAACATGAGACCGATTAGCGCTATATCAAAGGGCTTGTCATCTTCTACCAGTAAGAAAGTAAAATGAATAAACAACTATAAACACAAAGTAGTCTAACATTTAAACATTATTTCACGGTTTTACACCGCAATTTACACAAATATTATGATGCTTACAAATATTTTGGAATTTGCCTCCACAGTTGTTTTTGGCTCACTTCCAAGATTTTGTTTTCGGGGCTGAATGATCGATCTATATGGGCTCACTTCCAAGATTTTTGTTCGAGGCTAAATGTATCTATATGTTCGTATCTTTTATGTCATGGTTTCCAGGATTTTATTGTATCTAGTGTTTGATATGAATCTTATAATGGTACGATATTTGTTTCTTCCTCTTACACCTAAAACTTAATTTTCTTGATGTGTCATAGTTTTCCGCAAAATGCCAACCTGAAAACGCTTTTGAAAACTGGGATGGATCTGAAAAGGACACTATACTACGACAATCAATTAACCTACTGTCAATAAACACGAAAAAATTAAAAACTACAAAATACTATTTCACTTTCAAAAATGGATCACGAAAAGGACACTACCTCCGACAAATCAATTAACCCTCATTGTTAAACACGAAAAATTAAAAACCACAAATATCGCATGTGACGCCTAGATTCTGCATAGCCGTCAGTGGGTTTGTTTTTTGTGTGACGAATCAATAACGTGTGTGGAGTAACAACATGCTTAACTCTACAAAGCCACTCGGCTAGCAACCTTGAGAGGACTCAACCGCGAGGTTGACACAAGGCGTTGAGCGCTTAAGCGAGAACCATCACAACACAACCATGAAGCGGAGATTACTGTAGCGAGGCACCAGTGAAATGAGATTGACCACTATATCACGGTGACCTCATACAGTCTCCTACCACCAAGGTTAGGACTCAAAGACCATTTCAACGCTCAAGCCGGGTTTCCCATCGTCTTTAACCATTTAAGGTCTGGTATTCGATGAACATGGAGGTGTCTACATCACGTCTGACACAATCAATACCAACGGTCCTGTCGATTACAGCATAAATGAAAGAACAAAATTAGCCCCCTTCACGGAGTGACTAAGGACCGACGAATGCCCAACTTCACAAATCCAGACTCAACGATCTCTCAATCAACTAACTCCGAGTAAAAGATTGTGCGTAATTCCAGGACGTTCCATCCGGTTGGTCTTATCAACATCATGAGCTTTCATTAACGCCACATTAAGAAGCCCTAACATTTCATTTCTAAATTACAATAATACTAACATAAAGGGGAACCATACATTTAACTCCCATTTTTCAATCTCACTTATAAGGTAAAGACAATACAAATTACTATTTCCAAAAACATTACAACTAGGAAATTATAAACAATAATTTCCTAGTTATTTAGTATGTATATTTTCTTTTTCAAACTATCGCAATAAAATTGTCATCGTATATGAATATGTCAGAAATCCAACACAATTTTTAAGGTCATTATTTAATTAACTAGAAGTAACCTTAGAACGTCATAAATTTATATGGCAGCCTTAATTACTAAACCTTAACATATTCATAATTGTTATCATAACTAGAAGTAACACTTTAGAACATCATAATGTAAATGGCAATCTTAAAATACTAAATCTATCATATTCATAATTTTAATGACAATCTTTAAAATACTAAAATTCTTAATTGTAATGACAATCTTTAATACTAAAATTTAACCTATTCATAATTTTTTAAAGAGAGCATTCCTAAAATCGCATTTTAAAATATTAATAAAGACATTAATTCACTATTAATAAAGGCACTAATTCAAGATAACCATTAAATTGTCAATGGCGGAGATAATCACCATAACTATAGGAACCCTAGATTTGAGACAATCGACATACGTCCTAAATGTGATGGCAGTGATCAAATCAATAATAAAAAAGTGCCTTTATAAAAATCAAGGAACATAGGCAATAAATTATTGGAGTTTTACCCTGACGATCTAAAATCGTGGAATACATAACTATTAGAACAAAGTTTACATAACTGATATGAAGGAACTCTAAGGATAAAGATGAAAATCAAGTGACAGGGTTGTTTACCAGGTAAGGTTATGATAGTTGCGCCTAACTTAAGGACACTTGATCTGGAAAATTAAAGCTGAGAAACATCTAGACGAAGCAGGTTGGGTATTCCTTATAAGAAGATGTGCTACCACACCCTTAAGGTAATTGATAGTCTAACATATTGAATCTGATTTATTATTCAGTCAGCGGTATTGAAAAATCTTCGATTTATTTAAAGGATTCTATATAAATTTATAATAAACAATATTTATTAAAATCCTAAAAAACATCATTCAAGCAGTATTTTATGTTATACAACATGAATCTCTAATTTAAACCTTGCATATATCTATAAGAATGGCTCGGAATATCAATTCAAGGTAGTGTATTATCTCATGTAACGCAGATCTAAAATTTTCTAAATTAAACTTACAAATAATAGGCAATATCAAAATTGTTCACTGCGTCTGCTGGGAGTCGAAACGGGACTGGAAGTCAAATGCTCTGAAATCGTTGATGTCAACGCTACTCATAAAAGTTCACAATAAAATCTAGAAGTAGAAGCGCATCAATCGCTGTCAGGGATGGGCGAACTGTCAGGGATGGGCGCTCCGGCAACGATGGAAACAATTAAAACCGACCCTCGAATTTATGAGGCGGCGGTAGTGACCTGCGGCGCTGCAGCGGAGGAGAGTGGCATCGGCCTCTGTCGATTCTTGAGGACTCCCACTCAGCATTCCTTCCTTCTGCGTTAGGGAGAAGCGCATGCGCCTAGGGTGCGGCGCCGCAGTAGGTAAAAAATGGTTTTGATTCAAGTGCATGGCGGTAGAGGTTTAAGGAACAACAACTAAACCCAGCAATAAAGGAGAGCCTCCCATAACTCGTTTGAGAAAGGGAGCTCGCAGGTTGTCCACGAAACTGAAACACAGGATGACCATTTGGAAAGGAAAAAATAAGGGTTAAGGTGGCGCTGGCAGGCCAACCGCCACATCACGCATCAGCGAACTGGGTTATATAAAAGTACACAGTCCAAAGTGAAATCAGAATTCCATATTGCTACAAAAAAAATTTAAAACGAAATCCTGAAGGAGAGCATAACAATCTACAAGGGTTAACCAGACGATCTGGTCGCAGGTGGAGGCATTTCTGTCATTATTAGGCTGCCATGTCTGAGTTAAAATCAATCATCCGGGCAGCGCCGATAGTCGAGCGGCTGGGCAATGAATAGATCCCGTTTATTCATTGCGTTGGAAGGTAAAATATTAAGCTTCGGGCAATCCAAGGCGAGGTCGGCTCTTGGCGTTCGAGGGAAGTATTTTGTGGGTTGGAGTTCCAACGTTGGTGGCTGTCGGTTACAGACGCAGCAACCTGCGGTGAACAATAAAACCACGAGAATACTGGCGCCTTCCTTATTTATGCTTGAAAATGAGTGCAATTCGGGGAGATAAAACCATCCTACCGGACACCCAGCGGTTCGGGTTTCGATGCGGTGAACCTTAGAAAGGTAGCGAAGATTTGCGATTAGCCAATTAGGGTTCATGAAGGGAAAAGAGTCCAGGAGGTATGCAATTTAGCATGATTTCTAAGCGAATTTTTATATCAAAACGGTGAGATTGTTACAAAAAGCGGCGGAAATCATCCTCCAAATGCATGGGTATGAAGTTTCTTGATAGTAGCAGAGGTTAAAATCCATATTTAGTGAACAAAACCGACAGAACCAAGCTTGCCAGCAAGGCTAAAATACATGGTGGTTTATAAAATTTACCGCGCAGCAACCATTGAATTAAATCCTTGGTCCCGCGAAGCATTTTTTTTTTTTTAAATCTATACCAGCTAACGAGGGCAACAACATATCGACAACATTTTTAAATTCCATGCTGTTTAAACTTTTAAATATGAGTTGGATACAACCCAGATTGGTGCCTTCTATTCTACAGGATAAGTGACCATACCTTTTTCCCTTTGGCCGTACGGATTGATGTCAGCACCTCGTCGAGAAGTCCGCTACTTGCCTTCTCAGGTATGCGATCACCGCTTCTTAGGCCAGCGAATGCTCATAGGTACCTCCCGACCAGCCAGCGTGGGGAGTACTTTCTGCTTCCAGATAAGCCCAGAAGCCTTAAGGGGCCACATGAACGGATATACAATAGCGTCTCATCCTAAGCCTCCGCGGTGAACTACCCTCAGTGACTTTTATCGTGAAAATCAAATTCGAAACTACAATTCCGGTTAAACTGGATCATCCTTTCATCCTTTTCTTTCCCTTTCTTAGCCTGATGAGACTCTCCCCTACTTTCTTAATTAGTAATTAATTAATTTTAATGACAATTTCCCTTGAACCGGTCAGTCGTCCAAGTGTGGCTCATCCCTAGGATTCTCCATCAATTAATTTATGTTTATTGGTAAAAATTCTAAATTCCCTCACACCCCAAAATTGCTCCTTAAATCTCTCCTAGGGTTCCTAAGATCCCTCAAGCTTTATTTACTTTCCTAAAATGATGCTTCGGAAATTTAGTAGTTACTTAAATCATGATTCTTTTAAATTTTTGATGTCCCCTACTTTCCAAGAATTTATGTTTCCTTTAATTCTGGTTTCCTTATTTTCATTTATATTATTTGTTATATTTTTCTTCTTTTATTCTCTCTTCCCCTTTTATCTATTATTATTATAATGAAATTTTGTTAAACCCTCAAGTGATAAATTCTCTTAAAATTCTTTTTTAATAGAGACAACATTTTATTTTATGAATTATTTATGTATTTATTTAAATCCCCTTGATTTTAATACTCCCCTCTTTTAAAATTTGTAAGTCTCCTTTATAAATTAAAAAACCATGGGTTTAGCTTAAATTTACCCCTCATTACTTTACCCTTTTTCTTTTTAGGCGTCTAGCAACTTCTAGGTGGGTGTTAGTTTAAGCCACAGGTTTTATTTTTTTTGGAGGATCTCTTAGGGTTGATCAATTTATCTTAGAGCGTTTTAATCTAAGTTTGATTTGAACAGGAGACAATTTAATTAGGGGTCGTTTTAAGAATTTATCGGTGCTAAGGTCTCATGATGCGATGCAAGTCTTATCATCATCATCAGCGGCGATTGCCCTTGGGGCCTTTCGTGCTCAAAGTGCCACTTTCGCCTTGATTATGATGATCGCGACGTGCCCTTGGGGCGCTTTCCACGTGCTCAGGGTGCCACTTCGGCAGTTTATTATTGATTGGTAGGCTCTAAAACCCACAGGTCAACACTCCGCCCGGTGAATCTTGTGGGAGACTACTAAAGTCCTAGGAATAAGGCCCCGCGCTGTGCGCGTATAGAATCATCGTGGCGGCTGGCGATCGCCCTCAATGTTCATCCCCTCGAACTAGGTATCGTTAACCTATAGTTTGAGCCATGGCGGGAGTTCTATTAGGTTGTGGTAGGGCTGCTGTCTCCACCTCTCCCTCAAACTCTCTCTGGATCTTGTGTGTGGCCCCCTCTACTCCACATGTGAACGCGGTCGGAAAGCTATCGTCCGACTGCATCATCAACCATCATATCGGATCATGTCAAGCAACATATCATATAATCAATAGTATATCATCAAGCGAAACAATATCATCATAAGTAACAACTCAAATACTTACTCCACGACTCAATCCAGTCGAGGAGTTCCTAATACCTCATATCGGTCGACACCACACTCAAAAGAGGGCGAGTTAGCGACACGCATACCACCAAGGTAGTAAAAACATCATCATATAACTCTATGCATCATAATGAAGAAGAGTTTTATCGTCATATAAATCCGGATCACTTGCGAGCAAGTGTCCTCAAATAATAAGTTTGGTAAGAGCGCCAGAGCGGGATGTTAAACACACCCCCCCTCTGGGTCTAAACTTCATCATGAAGTTTCACAGTATAAATGCAGAAATAAAAGTACCATAAAATCATAAATTCCCGCGATATCATGGGTCTAACTATCAAACAAAATGAAGCTAATGGCGCATATCATATGCGCCTCGAATCGTGCGGACTATAAGCGTCGGACTATGTGGCTTCGGTCTCACCGTTCAGTATTAAATGCTTCGTGAAACGCGGTGATCGTCTTGAATTTCGGTGATGGCATCCCTCGTCGACACACGCAGGAACTCATGTCAATCGCGTGCGTGGGATCGCTAACATAATGTCTCAAAACGGATACATAAAAAACACCGTGCATACGCCTCAAAAGGGTATCGAGGGCAAGGCTTCAGTCGATGAGCTCACGGGCCCCTTCTTCTCCACAATCTCGAAGGTCCCAAAAACCTAGCAGAGAGTTTAGCTCACTTTCCAAAATTGATCGAACTCTTATCCGGAACACGCGAAGACTGAGCAGGCCCTCGTAACTTCTGGTCGTCACGGTCTTATCGGCATAACTCTTACATCGATCCTGGCAGCTTCAGCATCCTTTGTCTTATGGTTTGCATACGCTCTTCCATTTCTTGGATGGCTTAGATTTCGGAACCCTATCCGGAAGCGATCCCAACTCAAAGGCGTCCGACACGGTTGCTTGTAAAGAAACTCGAAAGGCGCCTTATTAATGGTGCTTTGATAACTAGTTAATATGTGTTAATTCTACTAGTGGAAAGAATTGTTCTCAATGTTTTTGTTGGTCCATTAAATACATCGCCCAACTTGTAATATTTCAAGGTTTGGTTTGTATGCGCTCATGCATGCGTCGGTCTGGGTGATATCTGCGGTACTAAAATTAAGTTGGGTTCCCAGTACCTCTTGGAAACTTCGTCCAAAATAGATCCGAGTAAGCAACAGATCTGGGTGGAGGCTGATCGCTGTAAGGAGGCATAGGCTTTCCACAACCTCGATGAAAACTCGTATGTCGGGCGATGCGATAGATGCGCCATTCCGGAATAAAGTGAGCACTCTTGGTCAGTGTCTACTACTACAAAATCAGTCGTGTCTCGCGCTAGTCGTTAGCGATCCAACAATAAAAATCCATCGAAATGACTTCCCATTTTAGATTAGAATAATGTGGTTGCTTAACAACCACTAGAGATTGTCTATGTTGGGCGCATGGCGTACTCGAGGACATCTGTAGCGAAGAGTTGGTATCTTAGGCTTTTCATTCCTTTCAGAAGACGGGAGCAGGTGCAGCCTCATCCTTAAGTGACTCCGGGTGAGCCAATAATAGCGCTCTATGAGCCTCTCGCAGGATCAACATCCTCAACTGGATGGTTTGGTGATTGCGGTAAAATCCGACCTCTAAAATCTCAATAAACCATCGGCCAGGTCAAGGTAAATCCTCAAATGCATTGGTACCATCGCAGTGTTTTGTCCAATAAAATCCTGCGACTTCTTTGTACCGGGTCGTTCGTCATCAACGTAAGTGAGAATCTTCTCGTGAATTGATCTGAAGAGCAACAGAAAAGATATCGTGACCTCAGGCTGAAACATCACGCCACTTTCTCGGTTCATCGTTCCCTTTATATAAGTAATCTGGAATAAAATTTTCGCTAAGCAATTCGAATAGCGTCGTTGTGTGGTCCCAAGGTCACTTTGAGGTGTGAAAATGTGTTGTAATCCACAATGATGGATCTTTTAATTCAAAATTTTAAGGTAACCGGTGGTCTCCATACCTTTAAGGAATAAACAAGCTTGATGACTGTAACTCAAGTCGTAAATTCGTGGTTCTCTCCTCATGCCTTCTTAGTTTTCGAAATGTAAAGCAATCGCAAATTGTATTGCATCAAGACTTCACCTAAACCCTCCTTGGATGCATCGGTGCATGCCAAAATTACGTCCATGTCGGGGACCTTTAGTATCGGTCTTGGTATAACAGCTGTAGCTACAAAGCTTCCAGCGCATTTCTACATCCACCTGAAACCTTTTGTTTTCTTTTGCAACTACGTGATGGGACCACGCTATCTTGAAATCAACCCGACAAATAGGTAGTATACCGCTAAGCCCATAAAACTACGCGCTTCTGTGACATTCGTTGGTGCAGGCCATTCCATAATAATAGCCTCAACCTTGGTGGATCCACGGCGATACCATCGTCGGAGATGACATGCCTAAGTAGTGAATCTGGATTGATAAAAGAACATTTGGGCTGACTTCCCATATAATTTGTGCTCTGTAAACATTGTAATACCAAGCGTAGTGCTCGTCATGCTCCTCGTCGTCCGAGAGTAAATCAAAAAATCATCAATGAACACTTGGACAAAATTTTCCAAGTACTCGTGGAACACCCATTTCATCAAGCTCATGAATACCCACAGGCGTTTGTCGATCCAAAAGGTAAAACAGCGATAGTTCGTAATGTCAAATCGTCTTGGCGGTCTTGGGGCGTCATCCTCCTTGATCCATAGCGGGTGATACCCTGATGCTCGTCGATCTTGGAAAATTACCGTCGCACCCTTCATCGATCGACGGTCGTCAATTCTTGATGAAGTCGCCCGATTCTTGATGGTAGCCTTGTTAAGGTTAGCGATAGTCAATGCAAAACCTCCACGACTGTCCTTCTTTTCGAATGCATGCCGAGGTGCACCGCAGTGATACTAGGGGCGTATCGGTCGAGATCCGGTAACTCGGTTGCATTTTAACTCTTGCAACTCCGGGAATTACGACTATCCAGATGGGCGTTCTGGCTATCGGTTAGTCCGTTCCCGATATAGTAAATTCCAATTCTCTTCGTGGCATCGGGCAACTCCTGCGGGAATCACGTCATAAACTCCTTCTGCCGGAAGGTGTTCTGAACCTGCTACTCCCTTTCGTTGAGCGCCAGGATCGCTTGCCCTTAGCATACTCTTCATCAGCTGTAAAGGAAGAGCGACCCTCGGTATACTCCCCAGTTCGTCCTACTATTACCGCGTCTGTCCCTTCATGATAAATTCAGCTCAATGACGTCTTCGCGATTGATATGCGCCTCATCGCGTTAACCAATCCATGCAATCAAGGGTCATAAGACCTAGGATCGTGACATCACGAGGTTGACCTAAATTGACGAACTCTCGGAGTTAATGGCTTACGGCGTAACCTTTCCTGGAATAACCACGTTTTGGCTCCAGAAGCCATCTACAAAGCTAAACTCATCTTCTTCCACTGCCTTTACCTTAATCATTTATAGCACTGCACCAAAAATGAAAATCTCGGTAGCAGGTCTATCAAAATGCTAAAGTGCAGTGGAGGCGATGCCTGTAGATCTCGACATGACGTGCTCGCACGGCCGGTTATTCATCGTTGCATGAATCGATGGGCCTTGCCCATATCTCCCAACGCCAGGCTGGTCGGTGATCGGGCAGCTGCAATCTCCATAGGACAATGCGGCGGTGTGTCTCCCCACCGTCAACTTTTCTTCGACCCGATGATCTGGTGCGTGATGAAGAAAGATAAGCCCACCGACACTGCGGAACCCCGATACGTTAGCGGAAGCAATTACGTGACTAACCAGCTGCGGGCGTGGCCTTCTTTACTTCTTTGCTAATGAAAAGGTCCCTCGGTAAAGGTGTCGGCTAGCGGTGAAACCGGCGTGAGCGTGGATCCCCTCTGGAAACCACGATATTAATATCGTGCGTGCGTCTGGCGTCTGTATTTAGCGGTGTACCAGCGAACCACATCTGCCGGATACCGGGAGGATCACGAATTCGACCCAGCGATGAAACTCCTCCTACCGCTATATGAGGGCCTTTTGAACCGGTAATAGATGCAAGGAGTTTGAGCATAGAATCCTAACCTTTACGCGCGGGCTACCGTCAGGATGAAACAGAACCTGTTGAGCTTATAAGTGTTCCGGATCTTGAACTCAAGGCATCCATAAAAGCGTTACTGTTTTCGAAGACGCTGTCGATATAAACGTTCCTCGGTGAGTTCCATGACCGTCTTCAATGGCCATGTTTAGTCGAGGTAGGAGCATCTTCCACCAAATGAAGCTCTCCTTTAGGCTGGAAGAATATGTCGCGGACCTTCATGTTGGAGGTATAGTCGAAGTCTTGAAGCACATCGCCATATTCTCAACCATGCCTCGGCGGCTGCGCCCTCAGGACACCAAAGAATTTCGGAAATTTCACCTTCTCAGGTTGGCGGTGAAATCTTTGCGAACAGCAGTTACGTTGGCGGCGACTCCATAGACCAATGTCTGCATCTATCGCTGATTAAGCCCTCGGTTTATCTGCCCCGGAAGGATCTCATCATCCCAACATCGACTCTTTGATGCGCTCACTGATGGACTGCTCACCTCCACAGAGTTGAACCCCTCGGTGTCGTTCTTCTTGGGCGTCGCGCCTCCTCTAGCACCGATAAAATGCGCCTCGCGACATCACTAACCATGATGACACATACGGAATCCGGAAACCAATCAACAACCGAATCAATACCATCATTATAGCGGGCAGTAGTGAATCCCAATCCGCGAATTGGTACGCTCGATACCATATGCCAGCGAGCCCATGCCTCGTTCATGTGGTCAGTGATAGGTGCAAATTTTTTTTGTGTAGAGCGGGTGTGCGGTGTGGAAGCAGCAACGCGTGCTTAACTCTACAAAAACCCTTCGACTAACAACCTCAACACGAGGTTGACACAAAAGAGCGAGCGCCTAGCGAGAACCATCCATGACACAACCATGGGGTGCTGCTTGAGGGCACCAGTAGTAAAGGCCCGACCACTATATCACGGTGATCTCCGTATACCTGCCGCAAAGGTTAGGGACCTCAAGACACATATTAATCCAGCGGCTCCGGTTTCCCATCGTCTTTAACCATTTAAGGTATCAGGGTTGGTGACTGTTTTGAGGAACATTGAGGTGTCTACTTCCCGCCCAACACAGCAATCAAGCAACCAATAGATCACAATCGGTGCGACATAAATAAGAATAACAACAATTGATACCGGAAGGCGTGACTAAAGGACTCTGACAACGAATGCGCAACTACATAAAACCGGACTCAGCGATTTCTCATTCAACTAACTCCGAGTAAAAGATTGTGCGGAACTCGAGGATAGTTCCATCAGGTGGGTCTTATCAACATCATGAGATTTCATTAACGCCACATTAGGAACCCTAACATTTCATTTCTAAGTTCCAATAATACTAGCATAGGGGAACCATACATTTAACTCCTATTTTTTCAATCTCGCTTATAAGGTGAAGATATTACAATTTCTATATCAACATTTCAACTAGGAAATTTATAACAAATTTTCCATGACATTGGTATGCATATTTTCTTTCCAAACCTATCACAATAAAATTGTCATCGTATGTGAATATATTAGAAAACCAACACAATTTTAAGGTCATTATTTAATTAACTAGAAGTAACCCTAGAGCGTCATGATTTATATGGCAACCTTAATTACTAAACCTTAACATATTCATAAAATTGTTATCATAACTGGTAACACTTTAGAACTATCTTATTGTAAATGGCAATCTTAAATACTAAATCTATCATTCATAATTTTAATGACAATCTTTAAAATACTAAATTCTTAATTGTAATGACAATCTTTAATACTAAAATTTAACCTATTCATAATTTTTTAAAGTGGCGACTGTTCTGATGAACATGGAGGTGTCTACATCCCACCCAACACAACAACCAAGCAACCAACAGATCACAATCAGTGCAACATAATTAAGAAGAACAAAAATTGCGCCCCCTTACGGAAGGCGCGTGACTAAAGGACTCTGACAACGAATGCCCAACTTCATAAATCCAGACTCAACGATTTCTCATTCAACTAACTCTGAGTAAATGATTGTGCGGAATTCCAGGACGTTCCATCCGGTGGGTCTTATCAACATCATGAGATTTCATTAACGCCACATTAAGAAACCCTAACATTTCATTTCTAAATTCCAATAATACTAACATAAAGGGGAACCGTACATTTAACTCCCATTTTTCAATCTCGCTTATAAGGTAAAGATATTACAATTTCTATATCAACATTACAACTAGGAAATTTATAACAATTTTCCATGACATTGGTATGCATATTTTCTTTCCAAACCTATCGCAATAAAATTGTCATCGTATGTGAATATATCAGAAAACCAACCCAATTTTTAAGGTCATTAATTAATTAACTAGAAGTAACCCTAGAACGTCATAAATTTATATGGCAACCTTAATTACTAAAATTTAACCTATTCAAATTGTAAATGGCAATCTTAATATACTCAACTATTCCTAAGAGTCATCATAACTTAGAAGTAACACTAGAACATCATGATGTAAATGGCAATCTTAAAATACTAAATCTATCATCTTCATAATTTTAATGACAATCTTTAAAATACTAAAATTCTTAATTGTAATGACAATCTTTAAATACTCAAATTTAACCTATTCATAATTTTTAAAGACATTCCTAAAATACTGAAATTTTAAATATTAATAAAGACATTAATTCACTATTAATAAAGACACTAATTCAAGATAACCATTAAATTGTCAATGACTGAAATAATCACCATAACTATAGGAACCCTAGATTTGAGAAAATCGACATACGTCCTAAAACAGAATATTTAAGGATAATTATGTTACTAAGTAAAAGGGCCAGATTGAAATTGCCAGCTATTAGCGTTCCTATTCCGATAATTTAGATAATAGTTATTTAATAAGTCAATAAGCATCAATAACTTCACATCTTGAACCACCCACCTCCTATCAAATATAAAACGACCTGACATAGTCATCAACGTCTGATTTCAAAAACAACGATAAGTCATCGGGATTGGAATAGGTAATTATATAACCGCAACGATAACTACAATGACTATGCGTAATACAAATAATTAAAAATAACATTGTACCCAAATCCAGAAATCAATTGCCAATAATTAAAACATTTACAAATGGCGATAAATATAACATCCCTATAATATATAAAATTGGTGTTTCTGGCATTTAATCAATTCAAGGGTAAACAATGAGTGAGGCCGTAAGGCCAGAGATGGTTAGTTCCGATAATTTAATTGAAGGGGCATGTTCTGTTTTTGTTTTCACTTTTGTAACGGCAAGCTGCCGACTGAGGGCCCGGCGTTTTACTCCCACTGTCGCGCAGCCCAAACAGCGCTGCCCATCCAGCACTGCGCCTCGTTATCCATCCTTCTCTGGCGGCTACTCGGACTCACGCCCATCAGGGGAGACCAATACACCCGTCATTAAATCAGGGGGGGGGTCCAGCCACGAATTAGCTGACAGGTGAAGGTGGAGAGGCATCGTGCAGTCCGGCCATGCAGAGCCCAGGAAACGCGCGGCAATACAGGTCACGGATTTTGGTATTCGCCCAACACACAGTAAACAATGGCACTTGACAGCACGGGTTTTAAAGGAAACCAACACACAGTAAACAATGGCACTTGACAGCACGGGTTTTAAAGGAAACCAACACACAGTAAACAAACTCCGACTAGACACGACGCGCAACAGCAAGGGGGTCGGACAGCAGTACGCAGAGCCGACGGGAACAACGAAACTCGGAGACTAATCATAACGGAGAACAAGCGCTACAGCGCTGAGATTTACACGAAAATATTCAGGGATTCCATGGGGACAACGCATACCAGTAAGATGCCACGCATACAGATACAGTGGCAAGAGAAAAACAAAACTCCCCAACTCATTAACGCAGCTCTTTAACCGTTCGAGAGCAGACCAGAACGCAGGGTACTGAGGCCAGTCGGAAGAAAAGAACGCCAAGTCATGGAAACGGAATCCGAATGTAGACAGGGGTAAAAACAGTCCAGGTTGCCAAGGAGGAAATTACGCAGACACAGAAGCCAGACGAAGGGTAAGGGTCTCGGAAGGGCAGTCCGGGTTGCAAAACGCGCAGGGTAATTAAAATAATTCAACATAAAACGGCATGAAGGTCTCCCACACCAGAAGGCCGTGACCAAATCTATGAACCTATGGTGGGTTATGTAACTGGTTAGTTTCGCAAAAATACTTACAGCTATGAATCGACTAAGACAAGACTCCCTGCTTGCCTCAAATTTTGATCCAACTCTACAATTTACTCAGATGAGATCTGGAAGGCTTACGACAGTTTTTTTTTGTACATCGAACAATTCCAATCGGATTAAACCTATCAGTTTTACCACTACAACAGTTTGTCTTGACTAAACAATGATAAATATGGAGGCCATTTAATTCTGATGTAATAAACACAACATAATTGATATTAATTCAGTTAACACAATTGGAAGTCATTACAATTCAGATTTAATAATAAATTTGCGAGCGTACCGAATTCCTGGTGTCTGCCTTGTATGTTGTCCGCGCCTCGCTCGAAGTCTCGCGCTCCTTGCCGCGTCTACCTTCCTTGCTGCTCCCGCTTGCCGATCGGAGAAACCTCACCGGTACCTCCCAGCCAAACGCGAGGGGTACTCTGCTTCCCCCCTTCGCCCCCCGAGCCGCAAAGGGGCCACACAAGAACCAGATATACAATAGCGTCTCAGCTCGCCTCCACGGCTGAGCTACCACTCCAACAAAGCTGAGCTTACACCCAACT
>SNQJ01S0211310.1:0-13891 GCA_010110895.2 Picea sitchensis | reverse complement strand
TGGATCACTTGCGAGCAAGTGTCCTCAAATAATAGGTTTGGTAAGTGCGCCAGAGCGGGATGTTACACCAACTGAAAGACTTGTGTGTCTTCTTCACAGTGTCAAGCATGGGTACACATATACCACTGCAATTTCTGATGAACTTTCTATAAAATCTTGCTAACCCATGAAAACTTCTTACCTCAAATATGTTGCTTGGCAATGGCCATTCTCTGATTGCTCTCACCTTTTCTGGATTCATCTTCAATTCATTTGAAGAGATCACAAAACCCAAGTATATGAGTTTTGTCTTCATAAAAGAGGTCTTCTTCAGATTTATCAGTAATTTTTCCTACTGCAACTTTTCCATCACTGATGTCAAATGTCTTAAGTGTTCTCCCTTTGTCTTATTGAAGATTAGTATGTCATCCAGATATACTATGACAAATTTTCCTATGAAATCTTTCAATACTTCATTCATTAATTTCGTAAATGTGCTTGGTGCATTTGTCAACACAAATGGCATGACCAGCCATTCAAAAAATCCTTCATTTGTCTTGAATGTTGTTTTCCATTCATCTCCCTCACTCATTCTTATTTGATGATATCCACTCTTCAAGTCTATCTTGGAAAAATAGCTTGCTCCACTCAAACAATCCATCAAAACATCCATCCTCGGTAAAGGGAATCTATACCTAATGGTTATCTTGTTGATGGATCTAGAATCCATACACATTCTCCATCTTCCATCCTTCTTTGGACTTAACACAGTTGGTACTACGCATGGGCTTAGGCTTTCCCTAACCAAACCTTTATCCAATAATTCCTGGACTTGATTTTTGACTTCCTCATTCTCTCTAGGTGTCAACCTATAAGCTGCTTTGTTTGGTAAACTAGCTCCTGGAATAAGGTCAATATGATGGCTTATACTCCTAATGGGTGGCAATGAGTGAGGTAACTCATCCACTACTATGTCAGCAAAGTTTTCTAACAGTTCCTGGATTTCTTCAGGCAAATCTTCCACTGAATTATTTGTAAGGATAACTCTAGGCTTCCTCACTACAGTAAAATGTATTTCTTTCTCCTTCTTGACTTCATTCAAGAGTTCCTTCCCACTCATGAGAAGTATACCTGAACTAGCTTCCCTCTTTTGCTCTTTGTCTTCTATTGGTAACAACATATGTGTTCTACCATTATTTTCTAGGGTATAGGTATTCTTTCTTCCATCATGAATAACTTTTCTGTCAAACTGCCATGGTCTCACCAATAAAATATGATAGCCATCCATAGGAATTACATCACATAATATTTCATCCCTATAACCTCCTATTTTAAATTCAACTTGGCATTGTTGACTTACCATTACTTGATGTCCTTTATGAAACCATGATACCTTGTATGGGTTTGGATGTGCAGTTGTCTTCAACTCCAGTTTCTCCACCATCTCTGTGGATACTAGATTGTCAGTGTTCCCGCTATCTATGATCACCTTGCAAACTTTGTCTTTCGTCTTGCAAGCAGTTCTAAACAAACTTGTTCGTTGAACTGGTTCCTCTACCTCTTTCTCTGGTTTAAGAAGAATTTTCCTCATCATGAGGTTATTTCCTCCTTTTGTTGTCTCTGCTTCCACATGCTTCGGTGCTTCAGCAATGTGTGATTCACCTCCTCCTTCTTTCTTTCTCTCGGGACATTCCCAAAACTTATGCCCTGGTTTTCCATAGGTATAACATTTAACTCCACCTCCTCTGGGTCTTTCTCTTCCTCTGGAAAAAGAGCTTCTTCCTCCATGTTGTCCTTCCTTAGAACTTCCACCTTTCTCTGGGTGTCTATGTTGTTTTCCAGCTTCATGCTTCGGCTTCTGGAACTTCTCTATGTTGGTTCCCTTACCTCTACTTGAATTTCCTCCTCTGTTTCGTTGGCTTTGTTTCCTGGCCAATTTTTCTTCAGCTTTCAAGGTTGCTTGATAAGCATCCTTTAATTTACTAACACTTCATGTTGATCTCCTCTTGTATTTCATATCTCGGCCCATTGATATACCTGGTTGTTTTTTCATCTTCATTCTCTTTCTATCTAGCCCCAATCTTCAGTCTGTAAAATTCCTCAGTGTACTCCTTCACTGATAAGATTTTATGTCTCAGGTTTTGCAATCTTCTAAACAAATTGATTTGGTAATCCTTTGGGATAAATTTGGCTTTCATCTTGGCTACCATCCTATCCCAGTTCTTAATTTTCTGCTAACCTTTTGTCCTACGTTCGGCTTGTAGTTCATCCCACCATAGTGCTTCATGACCTTTTAGCCTTGTCACTGCATGCTTCACTATCTTTTCTTCTTCGATATCTTCGTAATCGAAGTACTTGTCCATAGCACGTACCCAATCCAACAATTCTTCAACATCTAAATTGCCTTCATACATTGGTACCTCTATTCTTGCTATGGCTCCTATCTTTGAAACAACTTTTATTAAGCGATCGTGTGCATCATCCTCTGCTACATTTTCTTTGAGCTCTATCTCTTCGCTCTCAACTTCACTGATATCTCCAATGTCTGGTTCTCTTCTCTGCATTGTTTCCATGGTGTCCAGTCTCATTCAGAGTTGCCTCATTTCTTCTTCCATTTCTGTGTTCACTCTATGCCTTCTGGGTGGCATGATTTCACTGCGTCACCCCCTGGTGCCTACGAACAGAAATCAAATTTTCTTGATACCACAATTGATATCAATTTACCTCCTTTCTCCTTTGTCTGTTGTCTACAAACAAACTCAATATAAGCTCTGATACCACCTGATGCATCCACTCTACTCCCTCGTAGGGCTGCGCGACCTCCCGGTCTAGGATCTTCGATTCTTGAGTCAAATGACCCTCTAAAACCTTAGTGGTCTCCTTCTGTATCTAAACACGGGCCCTTTTGGCTCCCTGGTACAGGTCTTATAGCACTCGCAACCTTCCATTTTGCTCCCCTGCGAAATCTCAAAGTACTAGGCGTTAGCTCCTTTTATGATAATCCCCTTCTTGATGTGACCTTGGGCGACGACCTCACATGACCACGTGATTTCGGTGCGACGAAAAGTAGTTTGGGATCAAACTACTTTTCAACCCGCAATTCCCTTTGAGCCTCCACGTGTTCTCTTGCCAAAACCACGGTCTGGATTTCGGCCCGCCCTCAACGTTTTAAAGTCTGCGCTACGCCTGTCCCTGCAATGCTACGGAATTGTCGATCTTACGATCTTGATGATACTGACTGAACTGGCGGTTCAGATCTATGCTTTTTCAAGTCTACAGACCAGATATGCCCCTCCTAGATCAACGGATGTGATCTCTTCGTGATTCTGGAATTCGGGGTTTTGAAGTCTCAAACCCTGCTTTCTTTCATACTTCAATATTCTGGAGTTGACAATCTGCAGACACATGTCTTGCTCAATCAACGGTCTTGTTTCCACTTCGAGTGTTTGACCTTTCAACTCAGATCAATGGTCTTGTAGCCCTCTTCTCGATCAACGGTCGAGATCTCCTTCGGGTCTTCGGACTTCTGAGATCTCAAATCTCAACTTCACCCTTTTCTCTTTTGGCTTTTTATCCGAAGGCTATATCCCACTAACACGTGTCCTCTTGATCTAACGGTCGAGGATTACTTCGGGTCTTTACCCAGAGTACATGGATTTATGCCACGTCTCTCTTAGATCTGAAGACTATGAATCACTTTGGGACTTTACCTGGAGTCCATGGATTCATGCCACGTCTCCTCTAGATCTGGCGGTCTAGATTTAATTCGGGTCTTCGGGATTCAGCAATCTCAGTTCTCAACTGAAACCCTGTTACAAATTACGTGATCTATTGACAAGTGTCCACTTATAGATCGACGGCTCTCAGCTCTTCGACTCTTTGTGCTCTGGGTGTTTCAACACTTCACCTTTTCCTTCCTCTAGATCTCACGACCCGCCAACACGTACTCTTCTGGATCTAACGGTCCAAATTTGCTTCGGATGATCGAACAACTGAGA
This sequence comes from Picea sitchensis, assembly GCA_010110895.2. NCBI lineage: Eukaryota > Viridiplantae > Streptophyta > Pinopsida > Pinales > Pinaceae > Picea > Picea sitchensis. The sequence continues at coordinate 9,914 of SNQJ01S0211310.1, read as the reverse complement.
TTTCACCTCGGCTTTCCGGCTCTTCAAGCTTCGGAAATCTCAAGTCTCAAACCTTGATGAGTTCTCTCTCCTGTACGTGCAAAGTGTTAAGGCTCACACACCTTACTCTGATCAGACGGTTGTTGATCTCTTGCACTGTGATCGAACGATCACTATCGCTCCTCCTCCTGAGCTTCTGATTTCTTCTGCCTTAGAAGATTTATCAGTCTTCAAAGGTTTCGAACCTTTTCTCCTCTTACGATTATGACTCTTGGATCTCGTCAACACTTAAGAAAAGTGCTATCCCTTATGAGCTTGATCCTTAAAGGATTTTGACTTCCCATGCACTCCTTGCGTTCTCGAGATTTCGATAACTCAGATCGAAGGATTTCTTGAAAAGAAATTATTCTCTCCCACCTAGCATTCCTCTATTATGGTTCTTCGACGCTTGGTTGCTTCTTGACACTGTGCACTACTTGCACCTGGTCTAATTTTCCTTTGTTCTCTCTGAACTCCTCTGAGTCACTCTAAGACTCAATCAACGCACTCCTTGCGTTCGAGATGCACACTTTGCATACGAGTGTCATAAGAGAAACAATTGAAACTTATCCAGTTTTGTCACAAACTCATACAATCAACTTCTCGAACAATCATACATGAACAAAATGAAATAAACAACATACATAGAATGCAACATTCATTCAACCACACATTAAAATGAACACAGTCCAAGATTTGGCACAATTCTGTCTATTCTATTCATTCATGAAACAATTACATGGTGTGGAAGTTCTTCACTGCATCTTTCTTCTACTCTATTATGCTCTACTGATCTCTATCTCATAATTCTTTATATCCTATCTATTACAATACAACAACAAACTATCTAAGGACTGGTTCCACGAGCTCTCTCGTCCTGTCTGCAACCTATCCTATCAAACTCTTAGTGGTTACCTACTTTGTCCTATTACAATAACTACCATTTATTGCCAGATAAGAGTCAACACTCCATATCTGCAACCCCTTACTGTCCTTCACGACTTTACAAACACGGCATATTTAAAAATGTTGCTTTCAAAAATATATCAACAACTTGATTTACTTCTAAGTTAATTGTTGATTTGAAACTCTGTCATGTTGAGATGTCATATCCTTGCCTCCACGCTTGCGTCTTTGACTTTGGAGGCGATGCTCCTGCATCACACACTAATTCTAGTTTCAAATAAAAACTTGCATATTGTAAAATATAATTTTTAAAAAATAGACAATGATGCTTACATAACCTATAGACGCACCAATATGTACAATACCATGTCCACCGCAATTGGGCTATCATTTAAAAAAAAATAGTCGATGCACCAAATAGATTTAACCACGTAAATGCATAACCATACCATGCACATCGAGGTAGGTTAATATATTTTATAAATAAACATTTGTGATGCTCCTTATACCTATATGCAAACTGATGCATCAAGATACAAGGCACAAGGCACACTGCATTAGGGTAAAATATTTTTTTTAAAATTATCCAACTGAATTTTCATTTAGTACTTCACACACATATCAGAATCAATGTTCCTTATCCCCCTATGAACACCCCACTACCTGACTATACTTAATTTCCAAATCTCTCAATTCCTTCTCTTCCACAATCAATTTGTCTTTGTTTTGAAATTTTGCAAACTTTACCAAATCTACATCTTGTTTATCTATGTGACAACCATTCCTCCTTAATGGAAAATATACCAGGTAAATTGATCATTATCCCTTAATTTAGATTTTCACTAATTTACAACTTAAAATTGGTCTTTCATTTCTTTTTTTTCTAAAAAAAATTGCCACTAGTGTGACCATGGGTTTTGGCCTACATCGATTGTCAATGACTTAACATACCACATTAGTTAGCAATGCTCCAATATATTCTAAGTGCACTAGAAAGTTTTATATGAAATGTTCATAAATTTACCGTGTTCGGAAAAATGTATAAGAGCATTAATTGTGCCGTTGCCTGTAAGATGAGGCATATCTCACATCCCTAGTAACTACACATAGCAATGGTAATATATATATCAATGAATAAGCACACTATAATATTTTTCTATGTAATTTGTAGTGCTACAAAGTTATTAGTGCTCTAAAAAATATTATGGTGCCCCAAATGCAGTGCATTGACGTAAACATTGAATTCAAACTAGACTAATCATGCAGGAACCTAAGCTTGTGGAGATCTATGCAATCCTTCCTCACAATATGACATTATTGATGCATCATATTGTCAATGTCCCCATATACTCCAAATGGTGAGCACTGAAGCAACAAGCTATGATACATTCTCATATGTCTTCTTCATTTGCTTCGTCTTCAAATGATGAGACATCAAAGGACACTACTCCTCCACCATCTCCTCCTCCACCTACACCACCAAATGCACCAACCACCAATCCACCTACTACACTAACTAGTAGTCCTATAAACACAATGATCTTATCAGGTGATATATGATCTAAGTTTGAAGCAGAGAGAAATGTCTCGACCAACTCAATCAATGATGATTTTCATTAGAGAAATTTTGAGGTAAAAAATGGGTCTCAAAACAAAAAATATGCTATCGACATCAACTTTAAAAGAACTAATAGGATTCAAGATAATTATGTCAACCATAAGGGTAAATAGTTTTGGAGGGAAAGAAAAAAACTACTTTTTAGCTGTATTTTCAACTTATCTCCCTATAGGTTTGCTCAAAAGAAACACATTGTTTTATTGTATTTCCAATTTATCTCATTGTGGATCTATCAAAAATATGCAGAGTGGGTACTTGTTAGATGCAGAATTTATTTCATCATCCAACANTGTATTTTCAACTTATCTCCCTATAGGTTTGCTCAAAAGAAACACATTGTTTTATTGTATTTCCAATTTATCTCATTGTGGATCTATCAAAAATATGCAGAGTGGGTACTTGTTAGATGCAGAATTTATTTCATCATCCAACAAGTGCATACACTTGAAATTTAAACAAACCTGTAGGGAGATGAGTTAAAAATACAATTAAAAATGTAGTTTTCACTATTTCTCTTTGGAAAATCATAACTCTTATTTTATTGTTTTCCTTTGAAGATCCATTGTAGACCTCAAAATCTCTCTAATATACTCATGATTTCTGGCTCAAACAACCAAGTTGACAGTGAAACACACTATCTAAAGAATACTCAACGAACGAATGAACGACATGCGTTAAGGAGACGTAGGCTTTTAGTGAGGATGACCTTCTATTCAAAAAAGAAGAGGAGATAAAGGCCCTGCAATATCAAGGCCAACGCTACACACATTTTTTTAGTTATGGTATCCATGAATTTGAGATATATGAGACTAGATTGCCTAGAATGTGTTTTAATGATTTGAATAATGTGGGTTCATCCATGAAACATTTCATAGCCTACATGGCAGCGCCAATGGATATACAAAGGATTGGTAATCAAGATTTTGTTGGCTTTACCCCATAATGGTGGTGAGTATGAAAAAATATGGTCAAAGGGTGCCACTGAACACATGCATGAAGGTAGTAGTGATTTATTTTTGCTTGGTTTTCAGAAATCCGGGTGTATTGCAGTGCTTAAATTGAAATTGATTGTTGCCACCCAAAATAATCAAATGGGCAGACAGCATCCATTAATCTACTATGCGTGCTTGTGGGTATCGCAATCCTAATCTAATATTACCTTTTCAAAAGTAACAACCAGGATTCGAACCGATGTCTGCACTATGGTAGCGTACTATTCTGTCCGACCATTGTTGCAAGCATATTAAATATTTTATAATCATATCCTGCATATATAAAATGAAGTTTGAATCCCAAACCGCATGTATTTCCTAGGCCTGGGCAAGCACCATCGAAAAAATCCCCAAGCCAAGATTTTATTAATAACTTTAGTTTTAATCTCTCGAGGAATTTTCTGAGATAAGGAATCCTTGTAAGAAGGTAGCATTGCCAGAGCTTGATGTGATACCTTAAAGGAGGGATAAGCCTTGTCTTAAAATATACTTGTGTTTCGTGCCAACCAACCATAAACGCAACCACAATTAGAAGGATCTTGAACTCGTTCAGTCCTGTGTTAGTAAAGTACTCATGGAAGTTGGTTGTTAACGTGTCCTTATCCCACATTGAGCCAATCCCAGTTGGCATTCAATCTCTCGCCGGACTTCTTGTGTAAACGAGCATTCCATGAAAAGATGAGAATTAGATTCATCCAATTGCTTACAAAGATAACATAGGCCCACCCCTTGCTTTCCTCAATGCTACAGTGTGTCCTAGGTCAACACACACTCCTTAAGTACAAGCCAAAAAAAGAGAATGCCCTTCAGTGGCCCTTTTATCCACCAAAACTTCTTATACCACCATAGAGAATTTTCATCTCCACTAGATATCATGGCTTGATATCCATATTTTTTCGAGTATAGACCCCCTAAATTATTGTAATTCCAAACCAGTTTGTCCTCAGCTTCCATTAAGTGAATGTGGGCTCTCCTTAGCTCTAATGTGTATAGAGACCAAACGTGATGCCATTTATCTTCCAAACCCAAGTCCTTTGTTGATAACCAACTATGGTGCTAGATAGAAGTAGAAGAGTCATCATCGATTCGATTGAGCATGTAGATACCCACCTCTCGAAGGTGTGCCACTAAAGCCTCAGGAAGGAAAATGCGCTCCCTGCAACCAACAATGGCATCTGTCCCAATCTGTACTAGAATGCCCAAGCTAACTTTCTAAGACAAAAAATATCCAATTATTGGGAAAGCTAGAGTGAGATCCTGCCATTGATTAGAAAAATTTATGGTGGACTTCGCCTTTTACGAATCCAGTGCATAATATACTCAAGATCTATATATTTATCAACCAAGATGCGCCTCCAAAGGCTATCACAAGTCAAGAAAACCCACAAGGATTTGGCTGCCAGACCACAACCAAAAACCAAGATGTCCTTTAAGCCCTAGCCTCCTAGGATTTTAAGCTTGGAGAGACTCTTCCAATTTACCAGATGAGGTCCCAGATACTCAGTACTTCCCTTCCATAAATAACTGAAACACATCTTCTGAATGAAAATTAGTATCCTTTTGGGATAAGTGAACTACTCTGCCTCCTCAGGAAATCCACCAACTACACCAAAAATTTATTCTTCATTCAATCCCGGTCATCAACCATTTCCAGTGTGCAATGCTATAATTATTCGGTTTGAGCATAAAACCATGGTACTTAATTCCACACCCCAACTTGTGGATAGAGAAGTTGAACAAGGTTGAGAAAACGAGCATGTTATCCGCCTCTAGTCTAGGAAGATAAATAGCAGATTTTTCCACATTGGTAAGCATTCATGTAGCGTCACAAAAAAGTTCCAAGATGTCCTTTAATATCCTGCCTTCAACTTTTGCATAGAAAAAAAATAGTACATCATCCACAAAAGGCGAGTGGGTTAGTCATTCATGGCACCCAAATCTGAGGCCTTGAAAAGACTTTACCCTTTTTGCCTTTGTTATTGCTCGACTAAGACCATATGTGATTAGCAGAAAAAGGTAAGGTGACAGTGGGCACCCTTGTCTAAGACCTCTAACCGGTTTGAAGAAGGGGGAGCCCACCCCATTTATTAGAATTATAAACGAGACCATAGTAACACAAGACATAATTTGTTTAACCATAGGAAGATCAAATCCAATGTGTAGAAGCGACAGTCAAAGGTAGAGCTATGATACTGTAGCGTAGGCTTTTGAAAGGTCAATTTTGATTACCAAGACCGAGCGTTTATGGAATTTTATAGAATGCAGGCCTTCCTAAGTTGATCCAACTGCTTCATGGATAACCCTTCCTTTAAGAAACCTAAATTGTTCAGGGGATATGATATTAGTGTTGACTTTTTGGTAGATGTGGGAGGATCTTCCCCCCCTAGATGACCTTTCTTAGATGCAGAGAAGATTCTGGAAGCAAGAGATCCATTGAACAAATATTGAAATACCTTAGAAGAGAAGTCGGCCTAGAAGAATAAAGTAATAATGAAAAGACACATGTCCAGAGAAGAACTCGGCCTAGTCTAGTGGCCAGAAAGACTATAAATAGAGGACGTCTTGGCTCATTTGTTCACTCACACACACACTCCCAACTACACAGAACCAAGACACAAGTTTGGAGGAGGTGACGCAGTAGCTGCAGCTACACAATTTATTCTTATTCAGTGAGGTGTGCTACCTTTGTATGGTGTTATTGTTGTAGTTGGGGTGGTATTTCTGGTTGAGCTAGCACTTGTGCTAGGGTTTATCTGATTGAACTTGCTTTGTGAACGAAATCTATCTGAGAAAGGTTGTTGGGTTTTTCCCTCATTTGGGGTTTTCCCAGGATAAATCTCTTGTGTACTTTCTCTATTTTTTATTCTTTTGCTATGGTATAATTGTTAATGTTAACTAAGTTAAAGAACACTAATACTCTATAAGTAAAGGAAAATCTAACAGGTTATGGACCCACTCCATGCTACCGCAACACAGTAACTTTTTCAAGCTCGTTGAGCACTAATCCCAAAGTAATTGGGACTATTCTTTACACAGATCAATGCGCCCTACCCTAGCGCACCCCCTGCAACACTCAGTTTGCAGATTGAAGAGCTTTGAAATTTTTGGAAATTTCTCAAGCTAGGGTTTCTATCAGCAAAATGTCTACCAACATGAGGGTAGAAGACAGATTGGTTGGAGTAGATAACTTCAAATCATGGGAGCATCAAGTTCTCCTCATTCTAGAAGAGAATGATCTATTGGATCACATAATGAAAGATCTTCCAGAACCTGAAGATGAAGAAGCAAAAGCGAAGTTCAAGAAGAATGAGGTCAAATCCAAGAGGCTCTTGACAGATTCAATCAAGGATCCCCTGATACCCAATGTATCGGAACTGAAGACACCGAAGGATATGTTTGATTCCCTAACCAGACTTTATGAAAGTAAGAATACCAGTCGAAAGCTTACTTTGAGGCATCAACTCAAAAACATGACAATGAACAAATCATAAACAATGGTCAACTATTTTATGAAGATCTCGCAAATCAAAGAACAGTTAGCAACTATTGGAGATCCAGTAGAATACGTTGAACTTGTGACCACCACACTCAATGGATTCCCTCCATCATGGGACCCATTTGTCCAAGGAATTTGCGCAAGAAAGAGATTGCCCAAGTTTGACAAGTTATGGTCAGATTGCACTCAAGAGGAATCTAGGCTGATATTCAAGACACAAAAGACTAATGAGGATGAAAATCAAGCACTTGTTGCCCAAGTGAAGAAGAGAAAGAAAAGGGAAGAAGGAAGCCTGAAGAAGTCTAAGAGACCTTGTTACAAGAAGGATGCGTGAAAGATCAGATGCTACACTTTTCGGAAGCTGGGACATTATTCCTTTCAATGTCCAGATAGAAATGAAAAGGAGAAGAAGAAACACCATGCACATGCAATAGATGCAGAAGAGCACTCAAAGGCATGAAAAGATGAAGAATTTTTCTTTTGGACAATGGTGTTTCCATGCATATGAAGGATAGAAGGAAACTCAAGCAGGACAACAACGCCAGAATCCAGGTTTGCATATCAGGTTTGATATTTTTATATTGTTGTTGCTTAAGTAAGTATTGTACCTAGGATAGCAGTCTTTACAGCTTTATTATTTTCTATTGCTATCAAATGTTTAGGTACACCTGAATACTGTCGATACGATTACCATTAAAATGTTCATTGTTCACTATTAATGATATACTTTTCTGCAAGATGAAATTGATCTCCTCTAGGGGATGTTCTTGATTACTAACCATTCAATGGAGGTTACCATGAAAATGTTGTTCTTGCCGCTTGTTCAGGGCAGGTCACAAGTGATATCTCTGAGAAAGAGCTATGATGACGGTTGCACGAAGCAACGATTTAGATAGTCTCTAGCTGAGACATAGAACTATGTACAATAATGTACATACCCATGTCAAGAAAAAGACAAAGAAGAGTATCTCTTATGGAGATTGACTGTGAGGAGAAGAAGGCTCCAAAGATGATCGTACAATTAATTTGACCACTCTTAAGATCATCAAGAAGAGTCAGTAGTGCCAGAAGGGCCTACCTAGAAATGATGCAGTAAAACCAACATGTTATGGTGATACCTTGCATATTGCAAAGGAGATATAAATACATGGCATTGATAATCCATACTATGAAGAGAAGCATATGACTCCACCAAGTGGTGAGGCAGGCAGCCCCACCAAGTGCCAACTCAGAAGGAACTATATTTCAGAGGGAGTCAACCCTTAGGATCCAATAGGGAGGATCAACCTCCCAGTACATTCCATAGGAGATCATACTTCAGAAGAAGTCAACGGATACAGGGAAAGCAGGTGGCTCCGAAGATCATATAGATTCAGAGGGAGAGAGAGGCGTCTTCCAGGAATTGAGGAGGCTAGATCATAGATTCAGAGGCTTCTAGGAGATGTGAGATCTCCTAGGAGGATTCCCTTGTCTCGATAGACCTTGCTCCAGTGAGAGAGGAGGCAACCAGTTAGAAGGACTGGGATATAGATTTTGCCTCAGCTCCAGAAACCACACATGCTTTCCAGCTATGTGGCGCTGATGAGAAACATTATTGATTCAAAGCCTTCCACCATTAAAGAAGTTGTTGAGAAGTAGGAATGGAAGGATGCAATGATGGAGGAGTATAAATCCATCATGAAGAATGATGTGTGGGAGGTGGTTCCGAGACCAGAAGGGAAGTCAGTAGTGACTTCCAAGTTGATCTACAAGATCAAGCATGTTGCATATGGTAGCATAGAGATGCACAAAGCTTGATCTATGGCCTGAGGATTCTCCCAGCAAGAGGGAGAAGATTATGACAAAACACTTTGTCCAGTATCCAAAATAAGTGTACATAAAGCAACTACAAGATACATGAGAAGGAATCTCATGTATACAGATTAAAGATGGCTTTGTACAAGCCTAAGCAGGCACCCAAGACATGATAGGCCAAATCAGACAGTTATTTGATGAGCTCGAGGATGGTTTCCCATTGATCCTACATGTGGATGACCTGTTTCTAAAAGGATATGAGAAGCTCATAGTTGGGTGTAACAAGGATCTTGTTTCAGAGTTTGAAATGAAGGATATAGGTTTGATGCATTACTTCTTGGGATTGGAAGTGTGGCAGAGATCAGATGAGGTTTTCCTTGGCCAAGGAAAATATACTGTTGATATTATATAGAGATTTGGGATGATGGACTGCAAGTCCATGACCACACCCATGACGATAAATCTGAAGCTCTTGAGTGACAAATATTCATATTTGGCGGATCACACAATTTACAAACAGTTGATTGGATCCTTCATGTACCTGGTCAACACCAGGCCAGACATATGCCTTGCAGTGAATACCTTGAATCAACACATGGTTGCATATATTTTAACCTTGTACAATATTTACTGCAAACACATTTTCAGTAAAAGAACAGAAAATATACAATGGCAAATACAAACATTACACAAAGATTTTTCCTCTGGAAACCCAAACCGAGAAAACCAACATATTCTATATTCATTCATGGTGTTACATTGTTTACAATACAATACAAATATAGGAGCCAGTGGCATCCAAAACCCTAACCCAATGACCTAGATTAGTCAACAACCCTAATTCCTTAACTGGAAATTGAAAATCATCGACAGAAACCATGTGCTGAAAAACTACCCAAAAATGTGACACGTTTCCCGAGAGAAAAAATCCCCTCAAACCCCCTTGCGTACCCAGCGCAACGCAAACACTACTACTCGTGAAAATAATATAACGCATACCCAACATTCTCCCACTTGTTGTTTTCTTTTCATACAGGGGGTTATAGGGTTACATAGTCAACAACCCAGGGCAACAATGCCCATGGATCCT
>SNQJ01S0211309.1:9550-25466 GCA_010110895.2 Picea sitchensis | reverse complement strand
TGTATTAGTCCTAGGAAAAAAAATGACTTGAAACTATAGAAAGTGGGTAAAAACTGCTATAAATAGTAAGAAAACCTAAAATTACTATCATTTTGACTTTTTACCCAAATAGTGAAAATTGGACCAAATTACCTCCGATCTTCAACTGGTGATTGCGGGAGCGTTGAGCGACGAAATTAGAAACCGTCTGGACCAGGTAATTCCTCTTCCCCTCCTCTTCCTTTCTAGTGGATTAGATTTTTAAATTAGGTTTCAAAATTTGAGTAAATTAGGGTGCAAATTGAGTAATTTGGTGTACATGGGCTACCATTCATCGGGTCGTGTATACGTGAGGTTATACACGATCGTGTAAAATAAAGGGTGCATGTAATCATCCCTATACGTGACTGTAAATGTAGCATCCCATGTACAAGTCTGTAATCAATGTTTTCTATGGTTTCTAACTCAAAAAATGACTTTTATCTGGCAAGATGGTGTTAGAATGGAGGGAGAGGGAGCACAAGGAGGTAGATGCTGTTGTGGACAGAAATCTGGGGGCCCAAATGGCCTTGAAAATATGTGGCTTGTACAGATTTTGGGCACTCAAATGGATGAGGGCCCAAGTGAGGTTGCTTGAGATGCTTGTGGATTACTAGGATCCTGACAGTGAGAGCTTCAACCTTGATGTGAAACCATTGAGGATTGAAGTCGAGGATATATAATTTTTGACTGGGTTATCACGCCAAGGTGAAGTGGTGAACCTCAAAGCTTGGGGAGCTGGGAGTGGTATGAATATAGAGGAGTACATAGATTCTCACTATGCAACAGGGACCTTGAAGGTCGAGATTTAGTTCCCCATCCGAGTGATAAACAATCTTAGCCTCAAGATGGTTTTCCTCATGTTGACCAGGATCACAGGATCAACTTCATTGCACCAGGAATCAAGATAGCTCGTGTTCTATGTTGTAGAGTGCTTGAGACCCACAATATATGATTGGTGTACCTCATTACTAGCTAATATGAAGACCCAATTGACAGAGTGCAAACATGGTATCAAGAGGAATTTTGGGTTTGCCTCTATCTTATGCAGTTTTTTCTTCGAGTGGGTTCCAGGTTTGGGACCTAGAGTTGAGATCATTCCAAGAGGACCTCATGATCTAGACATGGCACGGTGGACCGAGGTAATGAGACGACAGAGGGGAGGTAGGGTTCCCACACCCTACAAAGATTATTTCTTCCACTGGTGGAGGCAACATGTCATTTCTCTGGATGACTACCCCTATGTAGGGATCGACTTAAGAGGGGACCCTGACATGCCACTGCCACCAGGGACCACCTACGGGCACATAGGTATGCCAATTGTTTTTAAATATTTCATTTTTTTGTACTTTTGTATAGTAAAAAAAAATATTTTTAGATGATTCTTAAGTACTAACTAGACACTTGTGTGACGCAGACATGGGTCCACAATGGCTATATGGGCTTCCCCAAAATCGTTGGAGGCACCGGGGAGATGAGGCGGCAGGAGGAGAAGCAAAGAGAGTCCTTCAAAACATGCAGGGAAACCTGTCTCATTTGACACAAAGTATTCTGATGGTTTAGGTAGAGGAGCTGCTAGAGGCCATGCAACGATAAGTGGTTGGTGTGCCCAGAGCTTGGGTACGAATCCTTCGGCATCTCACAAACGTCGTAGTTTGTTATCATGACACACATCCAGCGCCACATGCGTATATGTTGTGGATCTTGTATTATTGACTGTATATGTGTATTGAGGGTGTTAGCCCCAATTTTGTACTATAAAAATCATATTTTTTGAAATATATATAAAACAAGGATCTTCGACTTTACTTATAATAAAATGTATACATTGATGAGATGGTTTTCTTTGCTTTAGTTATGTGACAAATGCCAATCTAAACGAAATTAGCATAAACATCAGATACATGATTATAACTCCCAGGAATGTGATAATAAGTAATAAAATCAAATTGCCATTCTAAAAGATGTACCCGTAGGAATTGTCGGAGTAAAGTAGGATCATGCATGCGGTAATTGATGTTCAACTGACATACTACTAACTTGGAATCTAGGAAAACCTCTAAAGAGAGAATACCATATGAGATAAAATCACGCAAAAGTTCTATAACGACGTTATATTCGACCACATTATTCATAGATTTCCCTAGGCATACACCACCTGAAGACACTAGTAGACCCTCAGGTGAGTAAACCACCCAAGTGATGGAATCCAAGTTCCATGCATGACGATTGGCTCCGTCTGTGAATCCTAAGTAGACCAAAGACTCCGTTGACATCTTCCAACTGAGGGAAAACTCGATAAGCAAGATGAAGATGAAAAGAAAGGGAAAAGATATATACACTAAATTACATTAGTATACAAAGGGTTCTACCCAAGCTTGGGACTCAAGAGTAATATCTTTTCAAGTAGAGCCCATTACTAGGCTCGACCAACATATTCCCTTCATAATATTCTAACTCGTAGGCTCCTTTTACTAAGACACGTCGCATGATATAAGGACCGTTCCACATGCGTTTAAGCTTTCCTACCCCTAGAGGTTCTTTGGCTTGATCATATAAGAGGACCAAGTCACCCTCAGCATACAACCGAGGACAGACAAACTTATCGTATTGGACCTTGAAACGTATTTTGTTCGCCTCGATAGCCATAGAGGCGTCTCGATGCTGCTCGTAAAGACTCTCTAGGTGTACAAGGAGTCACTCGAGATCGAAAGTGTCAGGTAGGAGCGCGAATACCAACTTAAGAGAAGGAATTTCACATTCAATAGGTAATATCGACTCCACACTATGTACTAACTGGAAAGGGGAAAATTCGGTGGTAGTTTTAATCGAGTTTCGGTATGACCAGAGTGCGGGATATAGCATAATGTGCTAGTCAGACTTACTCTGGCTGAATTTTTTTGAAAAATGGTCATGAGAGACTTGTTGACAACCTCTACCTGTCCATTTTCCTGGGGGTAGTAAGTGGAAGAATGACCATGTTTAAACCCCAGCTTAGATGATAGCTCTTCCATCATTTCGTTCTCAAAGTGACTGCCATGATCAAAGACAATATCACTCGGGATACCGAACTAGGTGATAATTCGATTGAATACAAAGAAGGTTGTAGTCTTCCCATCGGATTTAATAGTAGGCTTGGCCTTGAACCACTTAGTAAAGTAGTCAATGACCACGATAATGTGTCGATGCCCCCCAACCGAAGTTGGGTTTCAATCCACGAAGTCCACCCCCCACTTGGTGAAGGGACCGATGATAATGACTAGGTGAATAGGGGCTGGATGCGAGCACATTTTCCGAGTGAACACCTGATAGGGGTGAAAATTATTAACCACTTCAACACAATCTTTAAATATATATGGCCATAAATAACTAGCTCGCAAAATTTTATGGGATGTCGCAAGCCCGGATAGATGACCACCACAAGCCCCATTGTGGCAATCGTTTAGGACTGACTTGGCTTCCCCGTGAGTTAAACAACGACGTAGGATATTGTCTATTCCTTGACGATACAAATTGTCACCGACGATAATATACTTCTTAGCTTTGTATCGTACACGTTGTCCGTCATCTCGCGAGAGATGTTGAGGGAACTTCAAGGTTTGAAGATAGAGAAGGATGTCTCCATATCAGGGGTTGGACGAAGAGACAAGGAAAATGTTCCCATTCGCAAATGAATCAAAATGGATAACATCCTCATCCAATCATGGAAAGTAGGATATTAACTCCATGAAGACTAGTGATTTCTTGGATTTAGCAGAAGCGAAATCGAGATCAAATTCTTGTAAAATGACAATCCATTTATTATATTTCCCCCCTATGATACGCCTGGTAAGGACTTATTGAAATGGATTGACATCGACAACCACAGTAGTCTTGCAAAGCAATATATAATGGCGTAAATTTTGGACTGCGTGAACGAAAACCAAAGATAGCTTTTCAACATGAGGATAATTGAGATCAGGACCACATAAGTTTCGATTAAGATAGTAGATGACGTGCTCGTGGAGCTCATCATCCTGCTGAACCAAAAACATACCAATCGTCTCTTTAGAAGCGGAAATATAAAGAAAGTAATCCTTATTGTAGTCAGGAGATTTCAACAGAGGCGCCGATACCAAGGCTTTCTTCAAAGCATCGAAGGACTCCTGGGCTCACTCATCCAATATAAAAGGGGTGTCCTTCTTCAAAAGACACATGAAACCCTTAGTGATATTGTCATAGTTTACTATAAATCGACATAAAAATTTAGCTTTCCCTTGTAAACCTTGAAGTTGTCGAATAGTGTGCAGGGGAGGCAATCAAAGTATTTCCTCAAAATTTAATGGATCTACCATGATCCTGGTCTCAGAAACTAGAAATCCCAAAAGAGGACCGGACCTAATGAAAAATATGCACTTATGAGGGTTCAATTGGATTCTATAGTAATGACATCTTTCAAAAACTAGCCGAAGGTGCGTAGAGTGATTTTCTCTTTTACGAGAGTGAGCAACAAGATCGTCAAGGTAAGATTTTACTATATGCTTAAGATCATGGAATGTGAAGGTCGTAGCGTGTTGGAAGGTTTCTCCAGCATTTTTAAGGTCAAAAGGCATATTTCGGTATGCGAAAGTACCCCAAGGACAAATGAATGCCGTCTTGTGTTGATCCTCAATTTTAATTTGAATTTGGTTATACCCTGAAAATCTGTCCATAAAATAAAACACTTCACTTCTCGCACACTCGTCAAGAATATGAATGATTAAAGGTGTCAGGAAGTTATCTTTAGGACATGCCTTGTTCAAGTCATGAAAGTCCATGCATAAACAGATGGTTCCTTGCTTCTTATTCATAGGAACATGGTTGGATACCTATTTAGTCAAAGGAACCGAGTAGATAAAGCCAACATTAAGTAGTTTCTCTACCTCTGCCTTAATAGCAAGGGCCTTCCGGGTATTAATAGATCTAAGATGTTGTCGAACAGATTTAGCATACAGATACATTCTAATATCATTATTGACAATACATGGGTCGATTCTTGGCATCTCTTCATATGACCAAGAAAATACATCTAAGAATTCCTTGAAGATTTCGGTGTAGATCAAGATTTCTTCTGGCGAACAATCTGCTCCGATTTGTACGTTTTCAATATTTCCAGGGGTACGAGAGATATCAATCGTGATGGTAGGAGATATAGGCACCATATTTCCTTCAGCATAAATATTGTGTATCAAGTGGAACTATGACGTGACCAACTATCTCTCTCAAGGTAGATTGAAAGTCATCTTGTTCGATTCTTTCAAGCTCTGGGAGAAAATAAGAGCGATGGTGCATATCATCCCAAGTTTTGTTGGAACCATTCATGGCTTTGATGATAGCTTCATATGAGGGAAAATTCTCATCGATCCAGTCATGTGAACAAGACAATGAAGTGACCCACAAGGGCTTAAGAACAGGATCATCCTCGTTCGTCGACGAGGTAATAGGATCAGGATCGATGAAAGAGTCAAGAACAAATTGATACACAATATCTACTGCCAATATTGGCATGGCCATTCCAACATGCAACTGACCTTCACAAGACGAAGTCGAGGAAGGTAGGTTCCAAGGATCATTAAAATAGGAATTGCAGAAAGAGATGGACCTCTTTGTCGAAACGGGCCTACTGGACATGGCGTAAACATGGTGAATCAATGCCATGAAGTCGAAAGTTCCCATAAGGAAAGAATACATTCCGACACCAATATTCTTAGTTTTCGGCTGATAATTTTCGATCACGGGGATCGACGGTACAACAGATGCATTGGGACTAGCATACACAAAGGATAACTGGTTGATCGTCACGATCTTCCCATCATGAGGAAAATAAGGAGTACAAAAGACAGACGATACGACAATAGTCATAGCATAGGGCCAATTGCATCCTAGTAAAAAGTTATAATCAAGAGGCGCCTCAACCTCCACCTCTACCATCTTCCCACCCAACTGGACCGGAAAGGCAAGAAGAATACCGTGAGGGCGGAAGGAATGACCATCAAAAGTAGTCAACATGTTCGACGATTTAGAAAGAGTCAGAGAACTGAGATCTTTCCAACAGATCTGGGACATCACACATGTTGCAACGCCTTCATCAAAAACCACATGTTTGATGGTATACTTTGAGTACCCCACATGGATTTGGAATGCCACATGGTAAGGCAAGAGAGGCTTCACATCTGTGACGTCAAACTTGATAACTTTTGAGCCACTGGGTTCTAGAGCTCCTAACACAGATAACAATGCATTCCTCTATGAAGGACACACTTGGAATACCTCAAGAGCCGACATCGCACAAAGGGTTTGACCCAGGTCCTTAACAATAGAGTAATTCTAGGCGACTCTAACATTTGAATTGTGGGTAGAGTGCTTGAGTATTACTTTTGGAATACGAGGCAGTGGCTTTGGTTTTTCGATCTATAAAGTTGTCTCCGGAGGAGGAGGAGGATATTCTAGACCAGTTATATCTTGTGAGGAAATATAATTGCGAGATCGAGTGGCTACATGAACTTTAGCATCGACCATATTGATACACAAACGGTTACTGTCTTGCAACAACGGGTTTTGACTCCCACCGACCACATTTCTGGAATTTGAGGAGCTCGAGGCCATGTGTTGGTTATGTGGGAAAGGATTCATCAGCACATCGGGCAGTAGAGATAATAGCCTCACAACTTCCACAAGTTTAGGGCATAAATGAGTAAGGTGATCGTTTGTACAAATCTTACAGGGAAATTTCACCTTACACCTTTCTTTCTTTCCCTCTCCAACATTATTATTCGTCTTCTCATTATTACCATTGTCCTTGGGTTTATTATTATTTTTCTCACCCTTATGATTATTATTCTCGCCTGGTCGTTGGTTACCATTTGGGCCGATCGATGATTTCACATAATGTACATCTGCCGAATGAGTGGGATTGGAAGACACAGATGAAGATGGCCCTCTTGCAAACTGGTTTAGAGACAACTCTTTCAAATGGCTTGTCACCGAGTCTACGGATTTTACATTGGCGGAGAATACAATGCCATCAACATGAGGTCCAAGATTTTTCCTAGGGTCATAGGTTGACCACGGTGCCTCCAAAAGAATGTGGTATAACAGACCAGACTGAGCATATATAAGATCTAACTGTTGGGATTTGAAGATCGCTTCTTCCTCATTGGTAACCCCAGATGTAGCAACATCCTTTGAGATAGGAGGCTGCAAACACTTAAGGAGCCATTCTAAAATAAATTCTGGGGGTATGGAGGTATTAATCAATCTCTTATGTTTATGCCACTCCTGGACATGATCCAAGATATGAGTGGCTGTGTCCTGGCGTAATTTTGACAAAATTTCTAGGCCATCATCGTAACCGACCGAAAATTGGAAGTGGTTAAGGAAGACTAGCACCATCTGACTAAAGGTCGCATATGGCTCCCTAGGTAGCTCGATATACCATTTTGTAGCGACCCCAATGAGGGTGCGTTGAAATAATATTAACCAAATGGAATCGTCATTAAGGGAACTCGAAGAGAAACATAGGTGAAAGGTGGTGACGTGATCACCGAGATCCTCTCCATTCTTACCTTCAAATTTCAGAATGTCTGAAGGAAGCTTGGTGGGGACGGGGGGACATGTAGGATCATGAGACACAACGTCATTCATCAACTTAGAAAAATATGGCAGATTAATCATGGCCAGAAAAGGTAGACGAGGTTATGACATTTGGCCCCAAGCTCCCTCGAAAGATTATGTTTGAGGAATTGTAGTCCATCCAGGGTTCTGGTAAGAACCATGGCCCTATCCAGGATTGTAATACCCTCTTCTAATTTGATTCATAAAAGGTTGGTTGGGAATCATTCCCGTAGGAATATTTCGATGGGGGTTATAAAAATTACCCCTAGCCGGAGTGGATCCGGGTTGGGGGTTTCCCAAAGCGTGAAATTGACCTCCTCCAGGTGTCAATCTGGAGGATAAAGGTGGATTCGTCATGCCAAACATGTTGGTTGGAATTGACACTAAGGAGGTAAGGGTATAGGATGGAAATTGAGCAGAAGATTTTCCTCTAGGTTGGTTTCTCCACCCAGAAGAAAGAAGATTAGACCCGGGGTTAAAAGAAGGAATACCTCCCACATTAGGAGTCATTTGAGGGATCTGAGAACCACCAAACAAGAATGGAGTATAAGGAGGTGTAGTTCCCGCAAGTCCAATGCTAGCATTAGGGCCAACAGCTGGGATGGCCTTCAAAAACTACGAAGTAAAATTCGGCATAGCATAGGAAAAAGGACTAGAGGCCATAGGGATGGACTAAACATTATATCCCGGTGAGTGACCAAGAGACCCAAAAGGGTTCGAGGCAATAGGTTGAGAATTAACTATAGGACGGGAAACAATGATAATAGGTGCATCCGGCACTACAACCATTGTGGTTGTAGGAGTCGAAGGGGTTCCATTAACTATAGTAGGTGTGGGAGTCGAAGGGATCCTAGTTTTTTGATGACCTAGTTCAATACTCATCCTTGTAGAATCACAAGTCTGAAAAGTGGAGGTGTGTGTACCATGTCTAATAACTCTATGCCTTTTAGACGACAAAGACTCAAAATCCAGTGGTAACTATAACAAGAGACGGGACCGGCTAGGATGCTGGTCTGACTCCACGATGACTTAAGACTCTAAATACAAAAAATGAATCCTAATTCCAACTAGTAATCAAAGAGAACACCAAAAATCAAACGGTCAATATACACACAAACAGGGTAAAGTGGTTGAAAGGGGTCGCCCTCCCTAAATAAGGTATGTCTCGCCCAAGAGGGGCCTACGACTCCCTGCTAAAGATCATAGGTAACATAATCAATTATAAGGGCCCTCATGGGCTTAACAACTAGTTGGTCAGATCCCCCCAGAGAGGTAATCCTCCATAAAGGCTGTGTGTTGTCCGACCCTTATTTGACCCAGGGTATTTGCAGAATAAACCCTGCAAGTAACCTATGTGGCACCTAAGTCTAGCAACTAAGCAAACAATGTATAACCGATGCACATGTGAGCAGTCGTAAGTCAGGTCCATCATATGGGTAGGGTAGAAAAGACCTAACCCTTTAAAGCACTGCCTCTCACGGAGGTAAGGACACTAAAAATATCCCCAGATACGAATAGATCCCTAGAAATATCTATGACGCTAAGAAGGAATCTGGGGGATATCCCTTCAACCAACCTCGCACAACTCATGATTAACTCCAGTGTAAGTAGAGCCTCCTGATATTACCGATTATACAATGGATTTCTCCAATCCCTTTGTTAGAAACATATGTTGATTTAATTGCCTTGGAGAATTTTACTCACAAAATCCTATTCCAAGGCACTAAATCCTAAGCTAGTTTGTGCACCCTAGGAAATAAAATCGTGACTGATCAATTTTAAATTATAGCGTTAATTTTAATGGCCGTGTTTACTCAAAAAGGTATGGTAGTGAAACTCATGATGTTATGACTCAACAAGTAAAGTAAATATGAATACAATGAAAAGTCCTAACTTCAATTTTCAATGAATGATATGATTCTTAAAACAATGCAACTTTCAATTTCAACTTTGCAATTCTGAAGTAAAAATGCAATCTTTCTTTACATGCACTAAGCTAATGACAAAGACTCAAAAGTTCAAAATGCCAAGCAATGAAAAATGCCTAATATTTTTGTATTTTCAATATAAGGAAAATGAAAATGCATGGAATGAACAACAACTTGATATATAAAACTCTATTGTGTATAGAAAGAGATAACTCAAGTAGAATACCAAGGAGAAAAACACCCAGCCCAATGTACAAGGAACATCAAAATTAAAAGGTGATTAGAAAGACTCTGCCCAAAAATTCAACCCCAGACAGGTTTCCTGTCATCCCACAAACACTCAACAATCACTACAGAGACCCAAGAAGACTCAACAAACATCAAATCCCACCCAACAACCACCAAACCCAGTGAACAAGCATAAGAGGTTGATGTACGCAACTGTTCAAGGAAACATAGCGTATGTACGTAGATTGCAGAAGGACAACATGCGTATATACGCGACTGTCAAGAAAAAATACATGTATATGTTTCAAAAACAAAGCTAGGCAAGGGAGAAGGCTAAAAAACTCAAACCCAGAGTGAACAAAGGCTGTCAAGAAATGATACGACAAGAAACACAATAGGAATGAGAGAAATCTAAGGAGAAAATTACTCCAAACCCTAAGAAAGAAGATAAATCCCCAGTATGGTCGCCAATTCAGTTATGAGGAAAATCTCTTTATGGCTAGGGTAAAAGATGGAAATGACTGCAGAAATCAACTCTATTATCAAGTATGCTATATAAACAAATATGCTAGCAAGACAAGAAAAAAGGCCTACCTCGTCCAGACGTTCAATGAAGTCCACCATTGATAACTTGACCCAAAGCAATATACCTGCAACTAGTCCCCAACAACCAAGAAAAGAAAGCATATGGTGATAATAAATGATGTTAGCACATTCAATAGAATAATCCATTAAAATACATAACAAATACGCCCATGGAATAATAATTCAAATATTTGCAAGATATCAATTGGACGGGAAAATAGTATTTCTATTAATATATGATCAATAGAAGTGAAAAATTTACAGACTTCTGTGTCAGCATGGTTCGGAACTGAGAAACTAAGTTCCTTCCAGCTGGTCCTCCACCACTTCAATCATCCACCAAAATAAATCTCATAGAAGAGAGACAATGAAGTTATCAATCAATAAGAGAAGAGCTTGGGGGTTGAACACTGTGTCAAAACTTAAAGGACAAAGGGATGTAGACTCAATATGAAGTAAATAATTTCTCCAGAGTAACTTTTCTCTCAAAATTGAATTCTTTCTCCTCCTTTCCATAACTCAGAATTGGCCTATTTATAGCCTTCAAATGAAACTAAAGGGCCAAGTCAGAACGTTTTTGGTATATGCAGGGCCAAGGATCATAGATATCCTTTCGTGACATGGAAACCTGACACCATTTTTCATTTTTGGGCACAAATCCCGATGTACATGGGTTGTAGTGGTGAAGCCTGCATATACGCATGCTGTATAGTAGGAAAGGTGTCTACATGTGGAAAAAAATGTATTTTTAGCGCTGGGGTTTTCAAAAAGGGATGACAAGTCTGCATAGGGAAATGGAAAAAGGCCTTCTGTACAAGATTGCATAGGGTGAGGTAAATATTAGTATAACATTGGTGGTTTACTCACCTTTGTCAGTGGTTTTCCTCATTGGCTTCTATTCAGAGGGTCTTTTTCATGTACCTCTTTCACTTGGCACACACGAAAGATGCACAAGGTCATTGGTTTGTGAACATGTTCTTTGTCTGATTTCCTCCAAATCATCAAGATCCTGCTTTGTACCTTGTGCTGAATGATGAGAGATGCCTTAATTCTCTCCTTTTAGTGGGTCTCCTTCCATTGAATTCAACTCATCTATTATGGAAATGAGACCTAGATTCCTATGAGTACCTTGAGGCTTGCAGTCATTAGTGGTAGGTTCTCTCACCATTGACAGTTGGGAATACATGAATGTTTCCTGATCGATGGATTCTTCAAGTGTTCAACCCCGACTCCTTTATTCACACTTGTAAGAATGTACTCGGTGCCTTGATACCTAATTTCATCATCGGTAGGCTATCTCGCATTTGTTAACGGTATACCTCAATGACCGACAATCAAACAAAGTCTCATTGTGTTCGACCTCAACTCCTTTATTCACACGATGTAGACTTTCACCTTTGGTAGATTGTATAGAAGACTTGAAGACATCAGTATGTGGCCGCAACTTTCCTGAGATGTTGCTTCCTTTTCATTGGACCAATACTTGTGTGACTTCGGTGATCATGGGAGATCAGATTGTACTCCATTGTATACAAATATCTTTAGATTGATTTTGAGACCGGTTTTATTGGGCCTTGTTTGTGACTATGACAACCTTTGGCATGTAACCACATTTGTATTTTCCTATTCATGGCCAAGAACATTCGTTTGGTATATTTTTACATGGATCTGTAGTGTAATTCAAATTGGCAACTGTGTATGTAAAGTTAGTACAGATTGTAATGATAAACTAGTTCTTCCAGCTGGTTCCCCATCACTCAACTTATGGGTTTTTATAATGTATTTCGGCCATCATAGATACTCCTCTGAACTCACACATTAGGGGGCATATATTATAGAAAGATTTGCCTCACCCCATGCAATCTTGCACATAAGGCCTTTTTCCATTTCCCTATGCAGACTTGTCATCCCTTTTTGAAAATTCTATATCTAGAAATACATTTTTTCCACATATACGCACCTTGCCTACTATACAACATGCATATACGCAGGTTACACCACTATATCCCGCATACATCGAGAAGTGTGCCCAAAATTGAAAAATAGTGTCAGGTTTCCATGTCATGACAAGAGATCTATGATCCTTGGCCTTCCATATACTGGAAATGTTCCGACTCGGCCCTTTAGTTCCACTTGAAGGCTATAAATGGGTCAATTCTGAGCTATGGAAAAGAGGAGAAAGAATTCAACTTTGGGAGAAAATTTTCTTTGGAGGAATTATTCACTTCACATTGAGTATGCGTCCCTTTGTCCTTTAATTCTTTACACAGTGTTCAGCCCCCAAGCTCTTCCCTTATTGAGTGAGAACTCTATTATCTCTCTTACATGAGATTGCCTTTGGTGGAGGCCCAGCTGGAAGGAACTTAGTTTCTTGGTTTCGAACCGTACCGACACAAAAGTCTTTAACTTATTCACTTCTGCTGATAATATCTTAAGAGAAATACTCTTTTCTCGTCCAATTGATATCTTGAAAATATTTGAATTGTTATTCCATGGGAATATTTGTTATGAATGTTAATGGATTATGCTATTGAATGTTCTAACATTATATATTATCACCATATGCTTGCATTGCTTGGTTGTTGAGGAATAGTTGCAGGTATATTGCTTTGGCTCAAGTTCTCAATGGTGGACTTCATCAAATGTATGGACGAGGTAGGCCTTTTCTCTTGTGTTGGTAGCGTATTTGTTTACATAACATACTTGAGAATAGAGTTGATTTCTGCATTCATTTCCATCTGTTGTGGTTTACCCCTTTCCATAGAGATATTTTCCTCGTAACATCATGAATAGAAGTGGCTGATTGCACATCCCCAACATGACTTGCAAAGGTTGATGATGGGTCAATAACATGACTCACAGAGGCTACAGACCCATTACTAGTAAGACTAGAAGTGACTGGACTTGTGCCCCCAACATGACTTGCATAGGCTAGGTGCTGGTCTTCAACATGACTTGCAGAGGCTGACGACCTATCTCCAACATGACTTGCAGAGGTCGGTGATTGAAATCTAGTATGAATTGTAGGGACTAGGTTCATACCCCCATCTTGAATTGCAGAGGTTGGGTGCTGGTCTTCAACATGACTTGCAGAGGTTGATGACCTATCTCCAACATTACTTGCAGAGGTTGGTGATTTCTTATTCCTATTCTTCCTCTTTCTATTCCGTTCAGACCGATTACTAGTATCTATACTTTCACCGGAGAAGGTAGAAGGAGGAGAAGAAGGCTTCGTTGACAAAGGAACATCAACATGATTCCCATGAAATAAAGTTCTTAATTGAGAAGTGCCAAGAGCGTTAAGGACATTTGGAATGGTACCCACCCAAACTGGTAGTCCCACATTCAACTCAAGAATGTACAAAGTGGCCATCAAAGGGACACCAATGTTTCCGAAGAAAGGAAAAGAACAAGAATCCCCTAGAGAAGTGGTTCCTTGGTTGGTATCATCAGGAACTTTATCCATGAAGATATTATGCATAGTTTCTCCCCTTGTGGGATCCCTCAAGTCCGTAAAAGTATCACACACTGACTCCGACAAACCAGTGTTATAAAAAACAACGCCTATAAAGAGGTAGCTCCACGTTTCTAAGCGGAAGATCGAAAAGTCCTCATGACCCACAAAGTGGGTGGTCTACCACCTTAGGTTAGAGACCCAAAGAAATGAATGAATAACTTACTATGGAAAAATAGGGAGCACAAAGAACAGACTAAAAATTTCCTAAAGGAAAATCAAGCATACGACTATCTAGTAGGAAGGAAAGTTACGCCAATCAACACTAGAGCAACTAACCAGTGCAAGTGAAACTCCAACACGGAAACACCCTCTGGGTATACTCTACGAAGCGTGACCCAAAGTCTGCCCTAGGTACCACAGTATACCCCCGCAGTCACTCGTGTAAGTCCCTAGAATATGGGAAACTAAGTTTCCAGCTCCCAGTCAGTCACTAGGCGGATGCAGTCGACAGTCGAAAGGATCACAATGAGAAGGATAATGTCAGACAATTGACTTAGGATGATGGATAGTTCGTATGTATTTTTTGTTGTCATTTATGTCAACCATTGGAGAGTTATATTATAGATTGATTTCAACCCTTAGTTATTGATGTCAACCCTTGGAGAAAGTCCACTAGCGAATTCCAGTAGCACAAAGGTTTAGGTAATGGACCCAAGGTTGTTTCATGTATAATGGTATGAATTTTATTATATTTGAATGTAATACTATTCTATATGGATATTACATGTCATTCCATTTCCGGTGGTATGTGAAACGTCACATATCTCCTTACGGTTAGAGAATTATGGCCATGAGAAGTTGGAGAACCAAGGTTTGGGTAATGGGCCCAAGTTTGTTTGATGGATAATGGTATGAGTTTTGATATATTTGTAGGAAAGACTATTCTAGATGGATAGTACATTTCATGCCGTTTCTAGTGTTATGTGGAACGTCACATAACTCCTCATGGTTAGAGAGTGTTAGGGTCCTAACACGAACATAGGTAGATTAATATATTCAGATGTAATAAAGGTCAATATTAATAAGGCCTTTCAATAAAATAGAATAAGGCGGATGTAAGAAGACCTAATAGAAGCTTTCTCTTCTAGAAGGATCTTCCTCTATATGTTTCTCTTGATAGACATAGTTAGTATAAATAAGGGTCGAGGGTATGAAAACCATAGCTTGGAGATTATTGTAACAGAGCACTGCTCGACTGGAGGCTGCCCCCTCGAAGAGGCCTGTGAACATTGCTTTCTAAATCAAAGTTCTATTTTTGTTGTTCGTATATCATTTCTATGTTATTGTGGAGATTATGCTGGTTATATTACTGTTATTCTGCCATTTCTAGCATTTTATTTATGTTATGCATACTTTTTATATCTGGTATATTACAAGTGGTATCAGAGCACTTTCCTTGGCAGAAATTGTGGGAATTTTTTTTCCAGGGTAGAGACGTATTCCAGTGTCTTTAAGCCACAAAGATCTGTCGTTACGCGCATAAACTCGCGGTTGAGGGATTCATACACACAGGAAATACAAGTGGTTCTTAAGCACACATTTGTTGGCCACCCTTGTAACCCCTGTTGGTACCCCTTCAAGTGGTAGCGCATCAGAAAACACCTGTGTACAGATCGACCTAGATTTCTGGAAGCCCTCTTTAGATAAACTGATTGACCACCTGACTACTATAGTGCCACCGAGAACAACAATCGGGAAGATACTCTCTAGTACCTGGGTAGTTGGGTAGTACGGCTAAGGGTACGGTCTATCCTCCTTAGTTAGTTCCTTGCGATATTGGGCCGAGTACTACTGTTGGACCCTGGACGTATATCAGAGAGCTATAGCACAGGGCAAACCCTTGTCTATAGAACCCTTGAATCCCTAACCTTTGGGGGGACAAAAACATAAAAAAATTAAAACAAAAAAGATCTATTTCTATGCAACTGTGTTCGGGTTGCCAAGTAAATATACATTTCTTTCTGGTTAAGAATTTGGGGATTTCATCGCTACAGTATTCTTCAGACTG
>SNQJ01S0211308.1:4438-14864 GCA_010110895.2 Picea sitchensis | reverse complement strand
ATTTTTGATAGGGGTATTTGTACTCAAAAGAAAGCTAATGAGACCTCCTACACCCGTGGACCAAGTTTCAACTCAGTCGGACAAGTTTTGCTAGGTTGTTTGTCCACTTAGGAGTTTTTCGGAAAAACGACGGTTTTAATTGCGAAACCCAGGACATGGGCAAATGTCAATTTTGTAATAATGGTCCAAATTAGATGAAGTAAGTGGCAAATAATGATGAGAGATACCCCACCTACCTATCCTAACCTTTACCTACCCTTTAAACCCCCATTTAATTATTACTTAACTTTTAATGTAATAACCCATATGAGGAATTCGTCCTCCTCTCCCATGTAAATGTTAGGTAACTCTCATTTTTTAAAACGTGGGTCCCTTACCTTTTAAGTTACGACCCTCTCTACCCATTCTACCTCACTTTGGAGTGTGGACTCCACACTCCTCCCTCACTCAAACTTTCCCTCATGCACCTCACCTTTACCCACTCATTCCATTTTGGATATGCGTCCCCCTCCCACATAATAATTGGAAACTCAAACTTCTAAATTAGAACGTGGGCCCCTTTCCTCCACTCATATGCCACTTCATCCTTCCACACTCCTCCATACCTCATGCCTTCACCTCACCTTAGCTCAAGCATTAATTAAGGATTACGTCCCCCATTTTCCTCACGTAAAATTTGAACTCTCACTTAATTAAGTGCGTGGGTCCCCCTTTCCTTTTCTACGCTTCCCTTATCCTCTCCTCCTCCTTTCACGTGCAAGTAGGGAGTGTGTTCAACACACTCTACCTATACGCCAACCACACTCCAACTCAAATCCTCACGTATTGCCTCAAGAACTCACGCTTTCTCTCTTGGAAAATTAGAAACGTTGATTAAAAAGAAGGAATCTGCCTTGGATGAAAGCGTGGGACTCCTCCTCTTGCTAATTCGCCCCCTCCTTGCTTGCTTTATCCTGATCCAACTCACTCCACTTTCCTTTCCCCTCACCCTAAAAGCCTATCATCTCATTGGTGGGATTTTCTCATTGAGTTGTCTTATCCCTTGGATGTTTGACACTTGTTGAAGATCCAAGAGGGGTCTCCTTAGCTTCTCAAGCTATTTAAGAGACCTCTCACTCCTTCATTTGACATCATTCTTCACAGTATTGTTATGCTACCGAATTCTTCCCATTCCTCTTTCTCTCTCTCTCATTACTTCCACATTGCTTCACTGGTTTTGGTTCTTGAAGAGCTTGTAGCAGCGTTGATGCTACAACCTCTTCCCATTTAATAATACAGAAACTGCTTTGGAGGATACTGTGGCGTTCAAGATTAGTTTGGATTTGCCACTCATTGTGAGGTGATATCATTCTGAATTTTTATGTGTTTTGGTAAATAGTTGCTCAAGTAAATTAGTTTACTAGGCTAGGTGAGGCAATAGTGTAGTTGCCCACCTATATATTTTTTGCATGCTTATTTAATAGAAACTGTGTTGTATTGTCTATGCATGTAGAATATTATCTATTGTTCCATCTCACTTCTGGTTTAAGTTTTGCAGATCACCTCTATGAAGTTGTTGGGATAGCTTCAAGGACGAATGTACCCTCATCTTCGCTTACACTTCACTAGCATTCTCTGTCCCTCTTCCTCATCTCATCTTCGCTACACTTCACTAGCATTCTCTCTCCCTCTTCTCATTCTTTCTCGTGATTCGTTTTGGTATCTAACATGCTTAGATTGGTCACTTAATCAATACAATTTTCTGGTTTTATGCACGAAATCTTGCCTAAAACAAAGATTTCATAACATTATTTGAGTGTTTTGCAGCACAAATCAGCAAGCAAAAGCTTGTCGTATTTTTGCAAAATTTTACCAGACAAGAGGCACACCGCCCAAATTTCTCGCACAACACATCCTTTCTCAACAAATTCTCTCACTGGTAACGCTTTTCCCCATCTACTTAAAACTCCGTGAACGCAGTCTCGGCGAGTTGTGTTCCAAGCTGCTCATATCCTTTCACTATTTTGCAAGCTTAGCTAGATTAGTCATGATTTCTACATGCATGCCTAACTAAAAATAATCTAGAGAGATCTCACACTTAGTTGCTAGATTAGAGCCCGTGGAGGCATAGTTGATATTTGCTTTCGTGATTTACTTTGCATGCACGCCATTTTCTTTTGCAGCGTTTTATCTTAACACATGTGTGCAAACATCTATATCTTAAAGGGCTCAATTAAACAATTCCATACTTCTGCACGTTAGTCTTAGTTCTTATATCTTACAAGTGCAATCTAATAAACTAAGAACTCAATCATTAATTCTGGTTTGGGTCCCTAAGGCCTTTTCCAGAAACTAAAATTTAACCTGCAATCCATTTGTTTAAAGGCATCAACTCCGCTTATCTTTAGTTTTAGTGCATTTTGGCAAATCCTTCATGGAGCAAGTTACAAGCACTCAAACACACTTCGCAATTTTTTAGCTCATAGGTCTAAAAATTTATTAATTAGACTTAATAGAACATCATAACTCACCATCTTCGCCACTTAAAAACTCGGGTTTTGAGGAAAGCCACAGAAAGTTTTCCGTAGTACTCGGCCTTAGGGTTGACTTGTTAAGCTAGGGTAGGCCTCGCTGCCTCACTCCTTGAGCATCCAACCACTGGTGTAATAGGGAGGAGAGTTTTGCCACACCTAGATGGGGCTAAAATTAATCTCACACTTAATCACCTAATTTAATTTTCAATCTACAACATCAACAATACAGATACACACTTGCAAGCTCACTGGTCTCACTGTCTTCAATCTACATTCATATGCAAGCATTTATCTGTAGAATAAATATTTAAGTGGTTATATCTTCGTCATCTGGAACTTACTTTACATTTGTAAGCTTTCATCTATTTTGTTCCTATATCTCGGTGTGATCCTTCAAGAAGTGCTTATCCACCTAGAGGTATTCTCTTGATTGGGTCTTGAGGATTTTATGCCTCTTGGCCATTGAAAGCAAATTCAACTAACTCTATCTGCTAGAGCATGTCAGTTTCATGTTGATGATTGCTTATCTTGAGTATTTTTAGTTCCTGCATTACGAGTAAAACTTGTTAGTATATTGTATATCTTGTATCTAGTATTAACCTGTAGGACCAAGTATATTCTTTCATGTCGAAGTTGTATCTATCTTGTTGTAATCTAGTAATACTTTTTAACCCAGTAACACCTACCTAACTTAGTTGATCCCTTGCACAATCTTAGGCACTGGTCTTAGTTGCCCTAGGAAAGGTCTCGCTCTCATACTTAGATAGTTGCATCTGCATTTGCTGATTGACATCTTAAGCTAGATTCCCCCTGACCTTTAGCCAATTAAAACCAACTCCTAGAACATTAAATATTAATCTCATCTAGTAACTAGGTCTACCCCCTTGGCTTCCCTAGAGTTGCCTAGACGAAAGAGGTTCAAGCCAAAGTGACACTGACTTGAACCTAGGTATCAGTCTCCAAGGACACACTAAGTGAGACTGCAGTGTGTATAAGGATGACAACATACCCATTACTTGAGTTATCATTAAACTTCCCGATGAAGTCCAAACCCCACTACTGAAAAGGTGCCTCAACCACAACTGGTTGCAAAGGGAGAGCTGCTAACTTTTGCTTTCTTGTGAAAAGTTGACATGGCTCACATTTCCGAACAAACTGATGTACATCTGAAAATATTGTGGGCCAATAATATCCTGCTCTAAGGATTTTGTGGGTTGTAGTTTTAGCAGCAAAATGTCCACGACAAAACCCTCCATGGAATTCATCCATTAGTTTCTTTGACTCAACGTCATCCACACACCTAAGGATAACCCCATCAGGATTCTTCCATCCTAATCCATCTCTAGTAAGGACATACTTAAAAGATTTTAACCTTAAAGCCCTTTTCTTGTGTCCTATTAGATGGCCTGGACAAGTTAGATTCTTAAGATAAAAGATAATGTATGTATACCATTCCACTTGTTATAGCTTTAATAAGTTAGGAGGGAACTCTTCATTATTAATTTGGCAAACCATACCTAAGGCCTTCTCATTACTTTCTGTCAACATTTTAGCCAAGCCTTGACCCTTAATCAACTTTGTAGGTTTGATTTCCAAATCATACTCTTAGATCTTAGCAATCCATCTACCCCTTGAGCTTAATCCTTCCACTTGATATAAAACATCCTTAACCGCAGAATTAGGAACATAACCAATCACCTTGGAATATCCGATGAAGACTCTGAAATGTTTGAGTGATTTCACTAAGGCATAAGCCTGTTTCTCAAACATAGGATACTTAAGCTCTGAATTTTGCAAGGCCATACTCATATATGCAATGGGCTGATCATGGCCTTGATCATTTTTCTGAAGCAACACACCAACAATAGTGTCTTCAGAAGCAAAGGAGAAAATATGAAAGTCCTTGTTATAGTCTTGGCTAATAAGGACAGGAGCTTCACATATGGCAGTTTTAATAGTCTCAAAAGCTCACTTACTTTCTTCATTCCATTCAAATTTAACATCCTTCTTAAACAACTTGTATATAGGTTTCATGATCTTAGCATAGTTAGGAATGAACCTATGGACAAAATTGGTTTGTCCCAAGAAAGATTGGAGAGCTTTCTTTGATGCAGGCAAGGGCACCTTTGCTAATGGCCTCAACTCTCTCCGGGTCAAACTTTATGTGGCCTAATAATTTACCCTCAGTCACCCCAAAGACTGACTTAGCAGGATTTAGAGAAATTCCAAACTCTCTACATCTGTCCAAAACTTGCCTAAGGTGGTTAATGTG
This sequence comes from Picea sitchensis, assembly GCA_010110895.2. NCBI lineage: Eukaryota > Viridiplantae > Streptophyta > Pinopsida > Pinales > Pinaceae > Picea > Picea sitchensis. Next base: position 10,079 of record SNQJ01S0211308.1, on the reverse strand, counting down.
AGGTTTTCCATCCTTAGAAAATACTGTTAAATCATACTGTTAAATCATCCTGATATATCTCAATCAACTTCCCAATCAACCTCCTAAAAGCATAATCCATAGCTCTTTGGAAAGTAGCTCCCACATTTTATAAACCAAATGGCATTCTAAGATATTCAAAGGTTCCCCATGGAGTAGTAAAAGTTGTCTTATGCCTATCCTCTGCTTTAAGTCTGATCTGATTATAACCGGAAAAACCATCAAGTGTGGAAATCATTCCGGATCTTGTTACTCTTTGAAGTAAAGTTTCCATCGTGGGAAGGGGGTAGTGGTCTTTTGTGTAAGCAATGTTCAAATCCCTGAAGTCAATGCATATCCTGATCTTTCCATTCTTCTTCCTAGCAACAACCAAATTCGAGCAGCATGAAGAATGCCTAGTTTGGGCAATGATTCCTGCCTCTAACATTTTTTGTAACTCCTGTTGGACCAAAGGTGCTAACTTGGGGTTCATTTGCCTCAATTTCTGTCTAAAGGGCTTGGTTTCTTCCTTAAGAGGAATCATATGCTGAATTACATCCTCCCTATAGACTTTGAGCTCATCATAAATTAAGGCCAAGACATCCCTATACTCTTTTAATAACTTAACAATTTCATTCCTTTCTTCTATAGGGGTAGTCTTGCCTATCTTTATCATCCTAAGCTCTTCATTAGTCCCAATGTTAACTTCTAGGTGATCACATAATTTTTTCTTTGAGTCTTCTTTTTGCTTGTGACCATCTAGTCTATCAAAATCTCTTTCCAAGGACACAACTCGCTTAGGGGGTGCTTTCACCTTATCATCATTTCCAGTATAATTACAAACCTCCTCTTTCATACTGATGCCTAAATTAGAAAATTTATGCATATGAGTCAAAAACTTGATAACCTGTTTGTCAGCATCAAAAACCTGCCAATGATTCATGTTATCAGGAACTGAGGGTCTAAAAATTACTTCCACCGAAATATTTTCATCAATCAAACTATCTGGAAGCTGAAGTGTGGAAGCAGCTACTGCAAGTTCATCTGCTTTTGAATTCTGTTCTCTAGGAATACCAATCAGGTTTAAGGCATCTAGATCATTGATTAAGTCCCAAACTGCATTCCTATACCCTTTCAATCTCTCAGACTTGCAAGCAAATTTATTCTTTAACTGTTGTATGACCAAGTCTGAATCCCCTTTGATATTTAGACATTTTACTCCCCTATCTCTGCAAAGTTCTAAACCAAGGAGCAAAGCTTCATACTGAGCCACATTATTCGTTGCATCAAACTCCAATCTATAAGAAAACTTCGATACTTTACCATTTGGAGCTTGAAGTACAATTCCAACACCTTTTCCTGCTCTAAAAAAAGCACCATCAAAATTCATGTACCATACTTTGTCTAACTCATTATCTTGGACTTTATCTTCTAGGGGCACAATGGAGTTAGACAAAATGGCATAATTACCAAGACCTTCATCATCATACTCTAACTCATTTTTGGGGTTCTTACGGTCTTCGACATGATACCTTCTATACACTTCCCTAGTCAACTTGAATGTGTTCCCATCTGGAGTGGGGAGGGTAGCATAAGATAAATCCATTTGTAAGTTACCACCCAAATCTGTAGCTGCCTTTCTATTCAATAACATTCCCCAAACATCCGGAACATCAATCACTAAAATATCCATTTCAAACATAATATCCGTAAATACTGCTAAGTGTACTTGCAAACCCTTAATCAATCCATGCACTTCAATCGTTTGACTATCTAAGGCACAAATGTTATGATAAGGTCGAGATATTCTTAAGTTCAATTGTTCCATTACTTTCTTAGTCATAACATTAGAGCTTGCCCCTGAATCTAGCATGCAATTGTGTAACACTTTGTGATTTACAAGTAAAGAAAGGTAGAAAGGCAAATTCTTCTCATTTTTCCTATCCCAATTCTGTAAAATCACTGGTGTGTCCTGGTAAGCCACGACTGGTTGCTTCCCCACAACATTTTTAGGGGGATCTTCTATGGCTTTAAGTAGCTTTTCCCTTTGGGAAGGGATCTTCATAAGTTCGGACACTGGAACTAACACTTTTGCATTATTCAACCAACCACCTAAGTCAATATTCAAATCTGCATTAATAGGCACATTAGACTTAGGAGGAATTGGAGATACCTTGGAAACACTAGTTTGACCTTTATCTTGACCTTTATTTCCATTCCTTTGGTATGTAATGCCTCTATACTTGGCCATTTCTGCAATCTGTTGGGGTGTGGGCTTGGGCCCATACTTCTCTGTTGCCTTGTCAACAACACCATTCATGAAGTTTCCATTATTCCCATATTCAGAAGAAGCCATCCAATCATACATGCCCCCATAGTACTTTCTACCACACATATTTATTTGTTCATTTCCTTGATTTCCATAATCATCATAACAACCTTCAAGGAAAACTGGACAAATTACTTCCTCATGAAATTCACCACAAGGCCTACAATAAGGTATAGAGTGATGATCTACCAAGTTGGTGGATTCAAAAGGGTTAGGTGGCCTTTGATCATTTTGGGGGGGTCTCCTTGGCCACTTATCATTTGGCTTATGTTGTTGTCTATTTTGTTGGGATCTCTCCATAGTGATCAACCTATTTTGCAAGGCATTGATCTGATTGGCATGGTTTATTTCCATTTTCTTAATTAATTGGGTCAATTCCTTAATCCCATCACTTGATGACTCTTGACCCTTTACCTCCTTCTTCTTTTCATCATTAACCTTTGAAGATGAACCTCTTGTGAAACTAGGAATGTTGGACTTCCTCGCCTCCAACATATTCTGTTCAATTTTTATAGCTGTAGCTTGTGCTGCTCCTAAAGTTTGAGGATCCTTATCCCTTAAGGAATACCTCATTTCACCCTCAAATGCCTCGATATAATAAATCAAAATTGAAGTATCTAAAGGCTTAATGTCATTATGAAGGCTTTTCACCAAGCTGTTAAACTTAGTGTTAAATTCTACCACAATTTCATTTTCTTTCTTATGGCTAGTGGTAAGAGCAACAAGCTGGAATCTATGTTCCTTCTGATCACCCCATCTCTTCCTAAACTCATTCAAAATCTCCTCAAGGGTGTGAAACTTGTTTGCATCAAAGTTTGTAAACCATTCGGCAACATCACCTTCCAATGAATATACAAACAAAGTCATCTTTACATCTTCCTGATCATGACCCCTACAATATCTCTCTAGACACATCTGAAAGTTCAAGATATGAGATTTGACACTTATAGCATTGTTTCCTTGAAAGGTAGGCAACTTGTCAATAGCTTTTTCAGGAACTGCGTGAGGGGCACCTTGGATTGCTGCAAAGTTCAAAGGTCTCAAAAAGACACTCATGGTGGCGTTAGGATTATTAGTAGGATTATTAACAATTTGTTGATTATTGGTTTGGAACAAGTATTGGATATCAGTGAGTGCTTCTTCTCCAAGACTTTCAAGTAGACTCCTAGGAGCAAGGCGATTTAGCCTCCTCCTATAAGCCTTTTCAGGTTCAGGAAAAGAATAAATAACTCCTTGTAAAGTGCTCCTAGTAGTATGCTTGACAGATTTTTTCAATGGAGTCGCCACTTGGAAAGGAATCACACAAAATCAACCAATACAAGTTCAATGAATTTTAGGGACTAAAGTTTTTTATTGTTTAGTTTTAAAAAAATTAAGTTAAGTCGTTTTGACCAAGGATAAATGACTTATCCCCGGTAATGGCGCCAAAAATGTTGCCGTCCTAATACACACTTGCAAACATGAGCAAAGTCTAGCTCACTTAGTGTGTCCTTGGAGGCACAATGCCTAGGTTCACTGTCCATACTGTCACCTTGACTGGAACCTCTTGCTTCTAGGCTCACTCCTAGGGAAACCAAGGAGGGTAGACCCTAGTTACTAGATATGATTTAACGTTTATGTTCTAGGAGTTGGTTTTAATTGATTAGAAGTTTGGGGGGAGTACTAACCTATGATGCAAAGGCAACAAATGCAAGATGCACAATTACTTATGTCAAACAAGACCCTTCCCTAAGTCAACTAAGACTAGTGCCTAAGGTTGGGCAAAGGGGTCAACTAAATTTTGAGGAGGTTGATTACAAAAGATTACAAATATTTCAAAATTACAACTACTCCACAACAAAAGATACAAGTACTGACAATAATAAATGAAAGATATTACAACAGGATATATGAGATACACAAGATACAAATAAACAAGATTAACCAAATGCTTATATGTGAGAATTCAAATATATTCAAGACATGAAGATCATTCACATAAGGCCAAGCATGCCCCAATAGCAATTGGACTGCTTTTCAATGGCAACCATAAAATCACTCAAGATCCAACAAGATGATGCCTCCAAGTGGGATGTGCTATCTCTTGTTGAATCACACCATAAAGAGCATTAACCAAAAGATATGAAGTATTTGAAAGACAAATCCTCATCAAACTCAAAGAATTCAACACTTAGATATTCAAACCACAAACTTGCATGAAAGATGAAAGCTATGTACTTGCAACTAGTGCTCTAAACAACCATAAGATGTACCCAAAAAAGTGATTGTCTAAAAGACTAAGTGGTTAAGAGTTTCTTAAAGATTTTAAAGATTTTAGTTACCCTCCTAGCTAAGTGTCAAACCTTAATCTTCCTCCCCCTATTGCCAAATAGCTGGTGGATGCTCAAGAAGTATGGAAACAAGGCCTACCCTATCTTCACAGGTCAGCCCAAAGAATTGAGTTTTTACGGAAAGGACGCTCCGCGCCACGAGGCCGTTCCCGGCCTAACACCTTTCGTTGCCCTCCTCAATTCCCATTTTCCTTCAAGTTTACACATGTACATGGATAGTGAATGATGATGGAATAGATCTTTAGCTTTCAACTTCCTTTACATGCTTTAGATGTGTTTCATATGCTTTAACTTCACAATCTGCAACACATTTTTATAAGCCATTTAAGTTTCGGTTTTGGGTGTAGTTCAATGTTTTTGGGCACTTAAAACTTATCAAAACACTCATAAACACATCTTAAAACTTAGTCCTAAGCCTTAATAATATATTAGACCAACTAGGACACCTAAAATCCTTGGCGTGGTGACCATATTGTTGATTTTTCAATGGGCTAGGCTTAAGCAAGAAGTTCATTCCATCTTGGCATTTTACTTAAACCATAAACAATTTGCAGCAACCAAGATCACAAGAAGAAACACCATGCACAAGTACATAAGATGTATCCTAGGAAACCCTTCTACACAAGGGAAGAAAACCTAGCCAATCCTTTGCTATATTCTTAAGCGAAAGACCTTCACCACCATAAACACTTAGCACACAAAAGGGTGCTCACAAACCCTAGAAACCTAGCTCCCAAGAGAGGTGCGCATTTTTCCTAAGAACAAGTGTTTGCTGAAATTTCCAAACTCACACTTGTGATATGATTCCTCAATGGGGATTTTACCTTTATTTATATTAGACTGAACCTGTCAACAGAAGTGTCTATTGGCACAACAAGGCCGACCTCAATAACTTATAATATAATTAATAATTACCATATTAATTATCTTTTACATTAAGGTGGGGCTGACCTGTACCCTCTACATTACAAATAGGATTATAGGT
>SNQJ01S0211306.1:0-15916 GCA_010110895.2 Picea sitchensis | reverse complement strand
CTGTCCGCCAAGACAAACAAGCAAACTTTTTGGATACTGATTGTAACTGTTCGTACAGTCCGTACGATGACGTGGCAGGGCCGTACCATCCATACGGTGACATGGCAGGTGGGTGACATGGCACATTTTCATTGGTTGATGTTGGTGAGTTGCATGTTGACACGTGTCCGGTGGATGGCGAGTAATATGAGGACACATGGCCCAATCCATGGGTGCCACATGTCCCCTTCATTTTTGTTTAATTGGTTATGTAAAATTATATGGGGAGTCCATGGGGTTCGACCCCCAGCGCTCCCCCAACACCAACAACTTCATAACTCTCCGCTAGCCAAAGTGTCGCCACATGAACCTTGTTTGTAATATGGTTTTACTATTATTTAATGTTGATATATGTCGGATGCAAAAGGGGGGTCGGGCCGGGGCTAAGCCCCGACCCGTGGACACATGGTATTACATACGACCATATATATAAAAGCCCGACCGTTGGTGCACGTATTACATTGCATTGAATTGCAATGTATTGCAATATTACATTGCATATATGTATAAACTATAGTTTGCATATTATATTGACCGCGCGGGGTTTTGAACCATAACCTTTGGTTAAATGTGCGCGCGGGTGTGTATGCGCGGGAGTTATACCTTTGGCATGGTTCAAACAAACTAACCACCTTTTTGCCCAGCCTTTGGTCGCATGTGCCATACGCCCAGGTGCCGAGGTAGTTAGGGGCTGGAGGCGCCTTAACCGTCCTACGGTTTGCACCGTTGGCGTGGTTGCACCCGATGCCAGGTTTTTACGCTTAAAAGAGCGTGTGAGCCAGGTTTGTTGAAGAAGGGTGTGAATTGTAGAACCAGAGACAACAAGCTTGGAGAAGGAGACTTCCAGGAAGCCTATCTTTCTCATTTTTCGACCGTTTCAGGTGCCGAAAGAGCCCAGACAGGGGTTTTGGGACGCTGGGAAGCCATTGGAGCAGTCGGTTTGTCAGTTTGAACATTGTAAGACATGTTTTTGAGCACTTTTTGAGCAATTAATAATAATGATCCATTNGAAGCTGGACCAGGAGATGTAGCCCATAAGAGGGGTGAACTCCTTTATCAATTGTTGTGCACATGTGTTTATGTTCAATGTTTATGCTGCTGTCTATGTGTATTTTGCATAAGTAATCCTTAATTTATGTGTTGCAAATTGATCCTGTTTATTTAAACACATAACATTTCACTTGCAATAATTATTCAAGTTTTTCAAGTCTTCTTCGTTTTTAGATCAAAGAGACCCAAGGAAGCGTTCATAAGGTATGTCTATGACCCTTGTCTCTTAGTTCATTCAATAGGTTAAATCTAGGGAAAGAGTATCATTCTGTCCTGTTTTGTTCTAGATCCAGGTGGATCTAGGGAGATCGGTTTGTGTCAGCACTTACGGATTAATCCTGAAACACCAGGACTACCCCCAAAGAGAGATATCGATTTCTCTATAAATTTGATGCCTAGAGCAACTCCAGTATCAAAGACTCCCTACAGAATGAGTACACTAGAGATGAAGGAACTACAAATGCATCTTGAAGAACTTAGGAAGAAGGGTTATATATGCCCAAGTGTTTCACCTTGGGGTGCCCCAGTCTTATTTGTGAAGAATAAATATGGGACATTGAGACTGTGTATTGACTTCAGACAATTCAACAAAGTAACTATAAAGAACAAGTATCATTTGCCAAGGATTGATGATCTCTTTGATCAGTTAAAGGATGCAAGGATATTTTCAAAGATTGATCTCGGATCTGATTACCATCAAGTAAGGATCAGAGATGAAGACATCAACAAGACTGCTTTCAGGACAAGGTACAGTCATTATGAATTTACAGTAGTTCCATCTGGGCTATCAAAAGCATGAGTTGTTTTCATGTGCTTAATGAATGGTGTTTTTTGGGAATACTTAGAAACATTTTTCACTGTATTTTTGGATGACATCCCTGTATATTCCAAGTTAGAAGAAGAGCATGAGAATCACTTGAGGATGGTGTTACGAGTGTTAAGAGAGCACCAGTTGTATTCCAAATTGAGCAAGTGCTCATTTTATCAGAACCAAATTCATTATTTGGGGCATATCATATCCGAATAAGGGATAACAATAGACCCTGAAAATATTGAAGCTATTAAAGGGTGGATAGCACCGAAGAATGTGACAGAAATCAGATCCTTCATGGGTTTAGCTGGAAACTATAGAAGATTCATTGTAGGTTTTTCAAGGATTTCTCACCCAATCACTTCCTTGCAAAGGAAGGGGGTGAAGTTTCAATGGACAACAAAATGTGAAAATAACTTCCAGCAATTGAAGAAGTTGTTAACCAGTGCTCCAATCATGAGGATTGTTGATCTGAATGAATATTTTGTGGTTTTCATTGATGCATGCAAAGAAGGACTTGGCAGAGTCCTCGGTCAAAATGGGTTTATGATATGTTTTGAATCTAGAAAATTGAAAGATCATGAAAGGCTCTGTGCCACTCATGATTTGGAGTTGGAAGCCATAGTACATGCCTTGAAGAAGTGGAGGAACTACCTCATGGGGAAGAGGTTTGAGTTAAGGATAGACCATAATGTTCTGAAATATTTGTTTGATTAGCCAACTTTAAATTCCAAGCAAAGCAGATGGTTGGAATTCCTTTGTGAGTATGAATTTGATATCATGCACATCAAAGGAAAAGAGAACAAAGTGGTTGATGCACTTAGCAAGAGAGTGCATGAACTACATGCTACAAATAGTATCATGTATCAAATTGATCTTCAAGGCAGGATTTTTGAGGCTGCAAAAGAAGATTTGCAGTACATGGAGATAGTAACAAAATTACAGCAAGGTAAAATGCAGCAGAAAGTTGAAGATTATGAATTGGGAAATGATGGAATTCTCTTGTACATGAACATGATTTATGTACCCAATTCTAATGAATTAAGGAGTACGATATTGAAGGATATGCATATTGTACCTTATGTTGGACACTCAAGATATCCGAAAACCATTGTCATTGTCAAGAGCCAATACTATTGGCCAAGAATGAAGAGGTAAATTGCTGAGTACATTGCTAAATGTCTGGAGTGTAAAAAGGTCAAGGCTGAGCATATGCACCCAACTGGGTTGTTGTAGCCATTTCCCATTCCTGAGTGGAAGTGGGAAGTGGTGACAATGGATTTCATCACCAATTTTCCCAGAACAATCAAGCAGCATGATGATATCATGGTGGTGGTGGAAAAACTTACCAAAGCTTCCCATTTCATTCCAATGAAGATTACTCACAAGGAAACCAATGGTGTTGATATTTATATGAGGGAAGTAGCACGCTTGCATGGAATACCCAAGACAATTGTGTTTGAAAAAGACCCAAATTTCACCTCAAAGTTATGGAAGGGATTATTCAAAGGGTTTAGAAAAAATCTAAACTTCAGTATCGCTTATCATCCTGAGTTTGATGGGAAAATAGAAAGGGCGAACCAAGTGATAGAGGATATGTGAAGAATGTATTTGATGGACAAACTATTAAAGAGGGAGGATTATCTACACTTGGTAGAATTTGCCTACAACAATGGGTACTAGGCATCCCTGAAGATGAGCTAATTTGAGGAACTTTATGGTAGAAAGTGAAACACACCAATAAGATGGGACAACCTAGTTGATAGACAACTGATTAGGCCAGAGATGCTCAGGGAAATGGAAGAGAAAATGTTGAAGATAAAACATAATTTAAAGGTTTCCCAAGATAAGCAAAAAAGTTATGTGGACAAGGGAGGAACTCACATGGAGTTTAAAGTGGGTGATCATGTATTCTTGAAAGTCAAGGCCAATAAAATTTCCCTCAAGTTGGGAAATTGTTCCAAATTGGCAGCTCGTTACTGTGGGATGTTTGAAATCCTGGAAAAAATTGGACCAATAGCTTATATGATTGCATTTCCTGCATATATGACCATTCATAATGTATTTCATGTATCATTGCTTAAGAAATATATACTTGATGCTAATCATGTTATTTATTGGAATATGATTCAGGTGGAGCAAGAAAGTGCTTTGCAAGTACATCCGGTATGCATTATGGACTAGAAAATCAAACACCTTCAGAATCGATCCATGGGGATTTTAAAGGTCCAATGGACCTAGTACGTTCCTCAGGACACAACTTGGGAGAATGAATATGCTATGCGGGAAGAATACCCACATATTTTTGAATATTTTTGAAAAATCTTACTGTAATATGTAAATATGGTGCACTGAGGACAGTGCATAAATAAGGGGAGGGGATTGTAATACCCCAAGGTCGATCCCCTGTTGAATTGTAATGATGTTTAATGATGTTTATAGGCTGGTGAGCCAAGTATTTATAAGTTGGTAAGATTATGTGTTTATTAGGCTGGAGATCTTAGATACAAAGGCCAATGAGCCTATTTTTGTATATGTAATTCTGTAGATCATTAATAAAACACATCGTTGTATGTATACCAACCACGAAGAAAGAGTTATGGGGGACTAAGCTCCACTAGGAAGGGAAAGGGAAAGGTGATGAGAGGCTGGGAAAAAGGGGCTAAGCTCGAGGGCTTAACCCAAGGAAACACTATAATATATTCCTAAAAGACTAAGGTTGGACATAACCTATTATTCTAAGTCCCTTTGAGGATAGGAATGAACTCCAAGTGGAGAGGAATGAGCTCCTAGAGATCCAAGTGTCATCTAGGACACATGCAGATTTATGTGGCAAATTCCATTGTTGTGGGTGGGGGCGGTGAACCATTCTTTCCATATTTCCTCACATGATTACTCACGATTATGGCCATCCTTCGCACCCAGTCACTCACACACCGAGCAGGCATGCAGACAACCAATTCCACCATTGTTGAACCCTATACCATCGTGAGGCTCTGTAATTTACTGAGTCATCCCTTGCCTTAACCAATTTTACTACTGTGACTACCTCGTTGCCTTAAGATTTGGACAAAAGAAGCAGGTTTTCAGACATGTGGTTTGATGAGGCAAGTTTTTAGGCTCATGGGTTGAAGACGCAGGTTGTTAGGCCTGTGATAAACTCTCTCTAGGTGAGAGAGGTTGTTGGGGAAGTGATTTCTCTTAGATGGAGTCCAGCAGCAGCTACAGAGCTCTAAGAATTCCTAATCCGACCTGTTTTTGAAGCCCTGGAAGGGAAGTGGAGAAGTCAATGGACTGTGGAATGGTGAAGGTGTATATTCTCGGGGTGGGAAGGACATGTGGGGAATGATATTATGTGAGAATTTGGCGTAAGTAGGCTCCTTAGAGGGAATACTTCCTGTTGCATTGTGTAGCTTTCTGTAGCCTCAACCTAGCCTAGGATTTCCTTGCCCCGAGTGGAGTTTAGTCCTAGCTCGGGGTGACCCACTGTTGATAGCTTGGAGAAGTATGGTGTAAGGATGGGAGGTTTGTGGAAGGTATGCACACAGTCTATGGTATTTTCATAAAAATATAAGTACCAAATCTATGTTAATTGTATGTTTTGTATCTTGTACATGTGTTATAATGTTATCAGAATTTCCATATATATTGCATGTATGTGTTTAGTGTTGCTTCCGCATGAATATGTGTATGAGAAAAATGTTTATATATTTTAAATTTGCATTAGATATATATGTATATCAGAGAATGATAGTTTCAAGTGTCATGATCTGGCCTGGGAGGTTGGGTATGTTACAATCTAGTTTCAGAGCAGTTTGGTTTTGAAGTAGTGGTGTGTCTTCAGCCAGGGTGGTCGAGCGGCATGACAATTTGGTATTAGAGTTCAAATTTAGTAGCTAGGTAGTGGCGTTTTTAGGCTCGATAGCCCGGGGATACTACAATTGTAGTAACCAATTGCAGTCAAGAATATCAATTTCCAGTTCAAATATCACCAATTAGGCTTTGACCTTTAGGTTTCCCGCGTTTCATGGGATAGGAAGAGATGATGCGGAACAACATTTGTTCACTTGTGAAGCAATCTGGTTTGTGAATTGAGTCATATATGAGGTGTCTAAAATCATGCAGTTAGAGACTGCATTCAGATATAGCGCTTGGACGTGGTACATTAAGTATAAATTTACCGCGCTAGCAAGACATATGAGGTCCCTCATAGAGATAAAGAGAGATCTCCTTAGGGAATTCCAGAAACCTAAATCAGTGATCTGAAATGGATATGAACTAATGAATGGGTAAGAATTAGTACATGTAAGACAAATTAACAATCTATGAATCTTATTTAAACTATGTAAAACATAGGTAAATGTAAATTCAAATAAGACAAAAAAAGTGAGGAAATAATTTTTTTGAGAGTTAATGAAATGGAAAACAAAATAATAGAGGAGAAGGTTGAGTAATGGAAGCGAAGAGCCGTGTCTGTTGGCCTTACCTTACCCCCTATCTCTCCCTATTTCCTTATTCCCTCTCATTCTCAAGGGATATTCTTTTGGCCATGAGAGGAAGAACTAAAGAGAGCCATAAAAGAATTGTATCGAATATTGCCGAAATAAAAAAAATGAACCTCTAATATGGTTTTCCCATTTGGGATTCTAGGGTAAAAAACATGTCTCAATGATTTGTGTTTTCCTCTGTGTGTTGAGTAATTTACTATTTAACTTGCAATTGTGGTTTATTTAAGTTCATTAGTTTTCATTTAATGGCTACTCTGTATCTTATTAAGTTTTTTTGAGTGGATAAGGAGTTATTTGTTATGTATTTTTATTTTACTGTGTTATAGGTTTCTCTTGAAATCATATTGGTTTAACGATGGTTATCAATTCCAACAACCATATATCCTCCATCGTTGAGTGAATTGGGCAAGGGGAAATCCATAGTCCTCCTTTCGAAGCTACTGAAAAACTTGCTAAAACAATATTTCTCTCTTGGTAGTCATTATCTCTCTCTGGAATGTGAATTTCATGCTTTGGATGGTGTTTTGAAGTCCTCAAGAACCGTTTGGTTTTGTAGGTGTAGTTAGAGGTTAGAGGATTGGTTTTCTCCTTTGATGGGAATCCCACAACTGTCCTCTAGTTGTGTGTATTTCCCACACTCAAACCCTATTTATTGGGTGTCCCTTGGATCATCATCTTGTTTTCTAACGTGACCACACCAAAATATGTGTCCTCTTGCTACATGTTACACCCCCCATGCCTAGGGGTAAGTAGAGGAACTCATGTCTCATGGACCACAATGGAGACAATGATCCCATCCATGGTGATTATCAACATGTCCAGAGATGGTATCCCAATAGACCCCCTCAAATATCCTCTTACAACTACAGATCAACCAAGATCATCACATCAAGAAAAATCAATGTATGGTGTTGTAACATAGCTCAAATTTTTCATAAAATTTAGAAATAAATTTTATGTGTTTAGTTCTTCTTTAAGTTTTTGGTTTTCTTTGTATGCTAGGTGAATAAAATTGGAATAAACATTTAAAATTTTATAGGTTTCTATTTATTTTCATTTTTTTAGTCCATACGTAGTGTTAGATTATTTATATTTTATGTTCTATTTTAATTATAAGATTAGTGTTTAGTTTTGTTTAAATAAAATCTCATTATTAAATTTTATCACAAACTTTAATAATAAGTTGATTTTACCTAAAGTTATATTGCATAGTTTTGATTTAATAAAGTGCATGTTTCTTGGTAGATCTAATTGCATGCCCAATACTCTAAATCAACAGTCCAGGATCCATCGTGCCACCCCCCCCCTCGCATGTTCAACGGTTAATGAAAGGGAGGGGGGTCGTGAAACTCAACTAGAGTTAAACTCCTTTTGACGTGTCATGCGACTATTAATTGCACCCCCATGGCTTATGGTTAGCCTAACCAAACCCATACCCCCCTCATTATCAATTCTCTATTGACATATGTAACAAAGGACATCTATCAATTCTCTATTGACATATGTAACAAAGGACATCAACAAGAGGTAAAGGTAAAAGTGAATTTTATTTACAATCCCCCTAATACTGCCCAATAAACAATTTCCACGTATTTAATTACGTTTTAAAAAAGGAGGTAAAGGTGAAGCTATGGTTTATCTGGTTTTATGAATAATTTGAGCACCGGGTAAATACTCCAACACCATCCTCCATCATCATACCAGTCCTAGTCCTTTCCCAACTAAATATTTCTACAAGTAATTCAAAGTCCTTTAAGCTCTTCTAGTTTCATTATTTAAAATGGAATCCTCTCATCCCACTAAAGTCAAGATATATTTAGTTAAGAAAAATTTAAGGATGAATATTTAGTTAATAAAGACAAGGATATATTTGATTTGGTCCTTTCGTTCAATTATTTTGAATTACAGTAGTAGGATAATCAAAATTTTAGAGATTTGGTCAACCATTATCACGCTTGGGAATCATAATTAGTGAAGATTTTGATGCCCCAAGTTTATGATTTTCCTGAGTTTGTTGTCTGTTGTGCCTCAAACTACATTCCCTATAAGAGATCCATAATTTCCAAGGATGGGTTTTTCATCATCGAACTAATTCCCCAATCCATTGTTGAAATGTTAAGGTTTCCATTAAACCTCGACAATGAAATGTTAAATGAATTCGTAATGGCCAAATGTTTTAGAGAATTGAAACCTGAGGATAGAGTCGTCCTATTACAGTCATAGAGTCATCCTATTACATTCCTATTATCCATTGTTGTTTTAGTTGCACAGAAATCGAGAATATTTCTGTGGGTATTTTCTGAGTATTTTTGGCACATTTCCCAAGGTAGTCGTACAACATTTAATTCCCAGAATTGTGTTGTATCATTTGTCACGGATTTCGAGGCAATCGTATAGTATAGAAGAGGCACATAAATCAAGGAGCAAACATATACATGTGTGAAGGAAATTATGGCATGAATTTCTAGGAGTTTGGCTCAGATTTTATGTGAAAGCTTGACACAATTTTCGAGCTAAGTTTGTCATTAAATTTTTTAATATGAATATGTTGTAAAAGAATTTTCTCTGAATATCTAAAATAATAAAAAATCCCTCTCTCATTAGTTTTCCCCTTGTGTGTTTTTCCAGGGTCATTATTAGACCAAAAATCTCTGTGTAATTTTTTTGAATATTGTGTTGTTGATATGGTTTTATTTATGCATTAAATATTGTTCAGAATCCTCATGTTTCAGTTATGAAAATTTGCTTATATGATGAGTTTATTTGGCTATCATATAACTGAGTTTGGGCATTAAACATTGGTTGAAAATCAGCGAGACATAAAACTGGGTGGGGTTTGAAATTTTACAGTTTTAACCCTAGAATTTGTTCCTTGACCTAAGTGAAGCTAGAAAAAGGTAAAAAATGACACCTATGGCCCAAATGTGTTTTCATCTTAGGTACCTTCTTCCTCAATGTCTAAATCTTAAGACCCAAATGTGCTTGCACCTTAGGGTTTAGACTCTACCTCTTTTGTTTCACCTAGATCAATATTCAAGCTAATGCATTTGAGAATCCATAGGACCTAGGAGAGAATGACATTGATCTAGTAGTGTTAATTTTTCTAAAGTGTTTGTTAAAATCAATATTCACTATCTTTCAAACATCCTACTAACATTTCTAACCTAAAACCTAGAAAACTTCTACTATTTCTTGTTGATGTTATAAAAAAATTCTACAACCACTGAAAACTACATTAAATTGTTGCATACACCTATCTAGAAGTGGCTTAAATTGTTCAGAAATCACCTCTAGAAATTTGATAATAATCTACTTGTTAAATGCTTACTTTTCTTGCTTTGCTATATTTATGTGCACTATTACTTGTTGTTGTTGCAATCTATATATTGTTGTTATATAATTGGTTTATTGTTGTAATTTGCAATAGCCATAGCAATTTTTACTTGTCTAGTGTCTAAAAGGACATTTTTTCATTATATAACTTGATAATTGTCTCTATATACTACAAGTTATTTATTCTCTCATATAGGTACAAAATTTGTCTCGTTATATCATTTACCCCTTTCCTATACCTAGACCTAACTAACAAGTGATCAAGATAGGGGGTGGTAGGATTAGCTAAATCCTACTATTTGATCCCTTGAGGTCACCAGGGAAGCCTCCTTTGTGTTGGAACTCTTCCATCACTAAAACGAGGGAAGTCTCTACTTAGGTGATAGTGGTAGATTCTTCCATAGTTACACAAGGTTTTGGGATCTTGTGGAGGGATTTGCACAACTACAAATATTGTGATAACATTTTAGTGTCATTGTCGGGGAGGATTGAGTCATTTTCAAAACGAAATATTTTTTGAAAAATTACCTTGAAGCCCTTATATATAACTTTACCTAGCGACTCCAATGACGATAGAATCCCTCACCTTCCTTTGATGATCCTCGAAGGAGCATCTGGTGACTCCACTGAGGGTAGAATAGCATTCCTTTGATGATCCTAGAAGAACCATTTGGTGACTCCACTGAGAGTAGAATCCATTACATTCCTTTGATGATCCTAGAAGGACCATTTGACAACTCCATTGATACATTTTCAGTTTTCTCTTTCCCAAGTAATGGAATTATGGCGTCCTTTCCCTTTCGTGAAGTGTCCCCTTCTATTGATTTTGAAAGCATCCTTGGATACCCAAACACGTTTAAGGAAGGATGGTCATAGAACTTTACAAGATTCAAATGATCATTTATTACTCATGTGGTGAAGTTATTAGACTACATATAGGGGGTGGCGAAACATGAGGATATATAGATAATAATGTTTATATGTTCCCTACCTTTTTATGTACAAGATTGGGTCAAATATTGTTGCAAACCAAAAGCCATATATTCTCTCATAGATCTCATTAGGAGATTTCTTGAGTATGGGAACCCACAATCTCAGACATATGAGGGAACTCTTCAATAACTTGCAGCAACCCTTGAAGAAGAAGGTTTTTTCCCTGACCATCTTATAGAAGATATTAGGGAAGCACACATCCATTAAGAAAACTATGTTGGGAGTATTTATCCTCGTGATGAATACATCTATGAAAAAACAGAACATTGTGAAGACATCTCCCAAACATTGAAGGAAAGGGTTCAAGAAGATAAGAAGTTATGAAAGCAATTGGTTGATCATTGTGAACATGTATGTGTGTTGATTGAGATTTTTTCACTAATATAAGAGTAGCATGACCTCATATTGGATAGGTATGAGCAATGTCTTGAAGATTTATTAGAGAAAAGACTCGCTAAATCATGTTTCTGGGTAAAGACAATATGTGCCATCATTCGAGAGAAATATGACCAACATTGGGTTTTATCCAAGATATTGGAGTTGAATGTAGACAGGGAAGAATGGGAGGATTTAGAAGAAGATACAAACCTTGACAAATTTCTCCCTCAAAATGACCAAGAAAAATATGAAGAACCTTCATATCTTGAGTATGCCTTAGATAATAATCTTGAAGGTCATGCATCTCCAAGAATAGAACCCAAGGAAGAAGTATATGAAAAGGGTTACCAACCCCTTGAAGAGGAAAAAGAATCACCAAATGATTCCATTGAAAACAACAAATATTTGATTGAAGAATGAGAATATGAAGGGGTGACTCATGAGGAAGATAACCAAATACACGAGATAGAGCATGAGTGTAGTGTCCCCAAGGCCGAGCCCGTTGTAAATCATGTTCTGAAATGAATTGTAATTATGTTTTATAGGCTGGTGAGCCAAGTTTTTATAATCTATAGGCTTATGTGTTTGTTAGGCCAGCGAGCATGAGTGTTGAAGGCTAGGATCCTACTGTTGTATATGTAATCACGCAAAACAATTAATAAAATATAAACACCGCCATGTGCAGACCGACCACGATGAATGAGTGAAGGGGGACTGAGCATCCACAGAGTGGGCAAGGAATTAGGGGTTGGAAGGTCGGAAAAGGGGCTAAGTGTTGAGCCTAGGGGCTAAGCCTAGGGGGCTTAAGCCTGGGAATAATATTTTAATATTATCCCAAAAGACATGTGCATTTTATGTTTTATCCTAAGTTTCTGGCAAGGGGAGAACATGCAAGGGAGACGCGTGCTGGTGGAACGCATGCAGTTTCGTGGGTGACAAGTGTCAACCCTGACGCATGCGAATAAAACGGCTAGGGTGAGCCGTGAGAAGGGTTCCTCCTCCATTCCACCCAACTACCTAAGCGTGTAGAGAACGCTGATCAGTACGACCAACCTAACCTCTGGAAGAATATCTCATGCATTCCGAAGAGCCCGGAAAAGAAAAAGCCTGTGTTTGTTTCTACAAATCCGTGTAAACCCTCTTTTCTGAGAGCTGAGAAGACTGTGTTCATTTTCTGAAAAGCCCAGTCCATCCTCCCCGTTCTACACCAGAGAGTCTCTGTAATTCCCTGCAGAAATTGCTTGTCACGCAATTTCAAAAATCAACACCGTGAGACCTTGCCGCCATTGCTGAGCTTGTTTGAGAAGTCTGAGTCTGTATTCCTGGTTGACTGTAGTGGTCATGCAGAGATGGACTGCACGTGATTTGTTGTCCAGTGTAGGTGGTAATTGAGCCTGTGTATGCCCTCTCTCCAGGAGAGGGAGGTGGCTATGGTTAGAAGAGGCAGGTTGTCAGGCCTGCGAGCAACTCCTTCCAAGTGAGAGAGTTTGCTGGGAAGTGGTTCCCTCCAGAGAGTGTCCAGCACCAGCTTCAGGCTCTGAGACTTCCTGATCCGACATGTTGCCGATACCCAGAGAGGGAGGTTAGAACCGATGGACTGTGCTTGTGAAGGTGTATACTCAGGAGTGGAACATGCATGTGGGGAATGAGAGTTTGGTAGTAGTGGGCGTAAGATGGCATCCTGGGAAGAACCCTTCCAGATTGTATGTGTTGTTTTCCTTGTAACCTCAGCCTAGCCTAGGATTCCTTGTCTTGGGGTGGAGCTTGGTCCCAGCTCGGGGGTGACCCACTGCTGAGCTGATGAGAAGTGTGGTCTAAGGCTGGGAGGTTTGTGGAAGGCCTGCACTTGGTTGGTGGAATCTAACACTATTAAAAGATAAGTATCTGATTATGCCTTAAATCATATTTTGCAGGACTGTGTTGCTTATGTTATCATGATTTCCGCTGTGTATATGAATTAGTATGAAATGTTATTGATTGTTAGTTATGGCAGTAACTCATATGAATACTCTTTGTAGAATGTGTTTATTTGTTTAAATGCATGGGATTTATAATACATGTATGAGGTATGTGCAAAGTGGTGTTATAGTCTTCTTTTAATAGCATTTAAACCTTGGTAGCCAGAAAAGGTGCGCTACAGTTTGGTATCAGAGCTAAGGTTTCGACACTGAGCCTAGATGGGCCATTGGAGCGGTCTTTGGACTGCGAGGGGAAATTGGGTCTGGAAGGCCAATTTTGGACCTTGGTTTGCTCCAAAATGTCAAGGAGTTACTTGACGAGTTTTTAAGCTTAGGAGGTATAGCGACGTTATGAAACTGCCGCCAGTGTGGTATAAGTCCACAGGGAGAGAGGATTCCACACCAGAAGTGTAGGACCTTTAGGATCTGTTCGGGAGGGAAGGTGAACCCTCGTGACCGTTAGATCTGGAAAGTGTGCACGGGGTTTAAAGCCCTTTGGAAATTGCACAGGAGTGTGGAAATCATGATACGCGAAATCCCGAATTAGATAGGAACCGTTTGAGTCGTCAGATCTCGGCTGGAAAGCCCGACAGTCGTTGGATCTGTCAGGAGATATCTGAGGGTTAAAACCCCAGTGAATAGGGACAAAAGTCTCGAAATAGATCTGAACCGTATGAATGACGGAGGCCACGTGTCGTGAGATTACCCATTTCGGGAAATCATAAATCGCGGAATCAGGAATCCTAATGACGAGGGCTCGGGATTTTTCGTGATGATAAACCCGATGAACGGACGAGATTCTTTCGAAGGATCTCAGAGTCTGTGACAACCATTAGATGTGAGGAAGAGATGTCGGCTTTAAGCCGGGGTGCGAATGTGCATTAAGGTAAGTAACGAGAAGATCTAGACGGCCAGAGTCCACCTGCCCAGATCTACGACCGAGGTTCAATTCCGGAGCNAGACCCCCCTTGCCAATTTTCCTTTAATGGGGGGGGGTCCGGAATAGTGTGGCGTGTGAAATGGGGCCCCCTCTGCCACCTGTACTCCACTTAAAGGTGCGTGATGTGATTGATGTTGTAGATCTGAGAAATATCTGACCATTGGATTTTTCTAGGAATGGAAGTGGACACATGGAGATGTACCACGTGTTAGTGGGTCAATAAGAGAAGCAAGAGAGGTGGGACTTGATGACGTTGTTAAAAGCGACGTGGTCCCTCATGAACATGCCATGTGCCACCGTGGTTGTGGGCGACCACTGTGCTATGTGGGCCCGGAGGATAAAGTAAGTCAGAATTTCAGAAGTTGGGGTTTGGAAAGGAAAACAAGTTTGAAAGCCTCGTGGGCCAAAAACCCGAAACCTGAAGTCTCGAAATCCCGAAGTGCCAAAAATGAAAGTTTTGAAAACCCAAAAATTGCAGAGCCGAACGAGAGCTCAGAAAACTTATTTGAATCGAAATGTCTTTTTTTTTTGTTCGTATTGGCTTATAAATGTTGAGGAATTTTCCTGAAGGTTTAATGGCCTGACAAACCTCGAATTTAATTGCACATTGCATGTGCAGAGTTCAATGGAGGTCAGGACTCCAGTTAAACAATGTCGAGTATGCAGTGGGGAGAGGTGCAGATTACCCCCGAAACAGAAGACGAACGGGAAGGAAAGGATGTCAATATGGGATTGGAAGGATCGAAATCCAATGGGCACGGAAAAGAGAAGGATAAGGAAGGACACATAATGAAAATCATTGAAGGATTGCAAAGAGAGGCCAAGGCTCACTGAGCTGATAGTCGAAAGCTCATGAAAGTCAGGAATCGACGGGGTGAATTAAACTTGAAATGTTTGAAGAGCCTGGAAAGAATAGAGAAGAAACTCGAGAAGGGAAGAGACTCAAGTACGACGGAGAGTCGCAGAACCCATGGGAGAAGAAGTAGGTCGAGGAGTGGTAGCCGACATCTTAGTCACTCCCAAAGACATTCTGATAGGAAAATACACAGTAGTTCAAGCCCATCCCCTACCAGAAAACATCAAAAATCTGGAAAGGAGGAATTGAAAGGGGAGATGAACAAGATTAAGCCTCCAACATTCGATGGAGAGCATAAGAAGGAGGAAGATGCCGAGACCTGGTTGCTTGGCATGAAGAAATACTTCCAACTGCAGAATTATTCTTCCCATGCAGAAGGAAGAATTGCAATGTACCAACTGAAAGGAAAAGCATCCATGTGGTGGGATCAGTTTGTGCAGGTGCAGCACATCCGAGAGAAAGAGGTCACTTGGAAGGAATTTAAGAGGTATTTCAAGAATAAATACCTGACTAAAAGATACTATGACAGAAATATGAAGGAGTTCTTTGAACTCAAGCTAGGCAGCATGACTATTGATGAGTATGAACAAAGTTTTCTAGAACTACTGAAGTATGTTCCTTTCAGGAAGTCTTGAATCTGGAATACCACGAAGTACTCAAATAATTCAAGGACATATTTCAGGAGGTACCTGGACTACCACCGAAGAGGGACATTGATTTTTCTATAAATTTGATGCCTGGAGCAGCTCCAGTTTCAAAGGCTCCTTATAGAATGAGTACGCCAGAGCTGAAAGAGTTGCAATTGCAGCTCGAAGAGCTACTAAAGAAAGGTTACATTTGCCCCAATGTGTCACCGTGGGGAGCCCCGGTCATATTCATGAAGAAGAAAGATGGGACGCTGAGACTGTGCATTGATTTTCGACTGTTGAATAAGGTCACTGTCAAGAACAAGTATCCTCTGCCAAGGATTGATGATCTTTTTGATCAGTTGAAGGATGCGAAAATATTTTCGAAAATAGATCTCCAATCAGGATATCACCAAGTGAGAAT
>SNQJ01S0211303.1:0-15916 GCA_010110895.2 Picea sitchensis | reverse complement strand
CCCAATGTTTCAGTTGCACCTAATACTTTGGATGTCAATACACCACCCACACATCAACCTCATGTCGAATTTTCACCTTCTTCGTCCATCAAGTCTCCTTCCATTTCTCCTTCTTTTCCTAGTGAAAGCTCTAAAGCAAGTAGCCAGGTTGATCAGAAGAAGAAGAAGTGGAAAGAGAAGAAGAAGAAGAACCCGAAAAGGACTAAGGGCCCAACAACATTAGATGTTGGCTCTAAGAAACCAGTTAGGGTTAATAGTATTGGGAGTGTTGATGAGATCAACAAGATTAAAATGAAGAATCCAAAACCCAAATTTCCTTGCAGCCTTTGTAAGGGTGACCACTTTCTGAGGGATTGTCCCGGTCTTACCCAGGTCTTAGAAATGTGGTCCTCCATGTCATCGGCCTCNAGTTCCCTTGCATGTGATGTAAAGGTAATCATTACTCTCACCTTTGTCCTCGCATGGACGAGGCTTCTTCTCTTTTGGAAAAACTTCAACTTCCAAAAGGTTATCGTAATCTTTCCTCCGACCCATCATTGGTTGATGGACTGTTCAATCCGGTTCCATCCTCGGTCAGTATCGTTGATCAAGTGGTCAATCTAGTTTCCTCCTTCACTGAACCACGAACCCAAGTAGAAAATCCAGTTTCATCATCGATCAACCCCTCTCTTCATCAAAAGAGTGACACCAAAGTGGTCGATCTGTTTTCATCCTTGGTTGACCCCATTCTTCCCTTGGAGAATAAAACTCAAGTGGTCGATTTGGTTCTGCCATCGTTCGATCCCATTCCTCCATTGAGGAATGTCAAAGTGACTGATTCAGTCCCTTCCTCGGTCAGTCCCACTCTTTCTATGAAGAATGCCAAAGTGGTCGATCCAATTTTGTCATCGGTCGATCCCACTCCTCCTTTGAGGAATACCAAAGTGACTGATCTAGTCTCTTTCTCAGTCAGTCCCACCCTTCATCCGAAGAGTGCCAAAGTAGTTGATCCGATTCCATCCTCGGTCAATCCCACTCTTCCTTTGAAGAGTGCCAAAGTGGTCTATGCAAGTCCACCATTGGTTGATCCGATCCAATCATCGGTTGACCCTACTCCCCTTCTAGAGAGTAAACCTGATACTACCCATGTTTTTCTCATTAATACAGGCTCTACCATGTCGGGGGGAAATCCTCTTTATCCTGCGAAACCCCCTCCAAGTAATGAGGCCATCATTTTTTATTGGGGTGTGCTAACTGGACCTTGTCTTCCCTCTCACATTCCTTTCCAGATTACAGTACAGATTCATGGTCGAGACGCTCCTCAGACGTTGATAGATGAAGGTGCGTCCATTAGTATTTTGTCTTCTGTTGCTTGGTACGCTTTGGGTTGTCCGCAACTTGCATCGGTTACACAGAATCTGTGAGCTTTTAACAGAAGAAATATTCAACCTTTAGGGATCCTTCCTCAGTTTCCTGTAAATTTGGGAGGGAAAACTGTTTTTATCGATGTCATGGTAGTCCGAGACCCCTTGGATTTCGCTTTACTCCTTGGGCGGGATTATGTCTATGCTATGAAATCTCTTGTATCCACCCTTTTCCATGTGATATCTTTCCCTCACGATGGAATAATTGTGACTATTGATCAACTTTCATTCATTGGCCCCGAATGGGTTACCTCCCTAAGTGGTTCTTATATGCAGACAGTATCACCCTCGCCGCATGTCAATTATGTGGTGTTGTCTCCCATGACCTCAAATTCCGATGATTTGGATCCGGTAGTTGACATGGTGATTTCTTCGGTAGGATTATTGGAGCCTGATCTCCTTACTCCTGTCGCGACCCTCGACATGTGTTCCTTCTAGAGTGATTCTCTTCCATCCAGTGAAGATCTCTTGGAGGCCATGACCATGTTTTTTCCATTAACATGGTACCCTTCCAGAGCATTATCCTCTTGGAAACCATGATCCGGACGAAACCACGAGCATAGTTTATCTTCTCTGTGGCAAGCTCGTTAAAAAATGAAACAAAGGCTTTGAGCATAGTTTTCTTCTCTGTAGCAAGCTCGTTAAAAAAATGAAACAACAATCTGGGGATCGAACCTGGAACCTTGAGCATAGTTCTTTTCCTGTGTCAAGCTCGTTAAAAAATGAAACAATCACCTCTCCCTTCAAGTTGAGTCTTTCTCCAGATCTCATAGATGTCGAGTTGAGTCTTTCATTAGGTCTCATTTTTTAACCTTCATTTCATCCACCTGTATCCTTTTTCTCCATCTAGCACATAAATTGGTGACAACCTCAAAGTTGGTGAATGAGTTGAAGCTTGAGGGGCATGTCTCCAGCCTTTGATGATCATTCTAGAGTCAAGTCACTAGATTTCAAGCTGGGGGCAGAGTACTGAGCTTAGTCTTTGTTCTTTCTCATGCTCGTAAATACATGAGAATGCATCCGGGTAGACTTTTATCTCTTTTTCGGACTTGTATGGATACACAAAAAAGGAACCCCCTGGAGTCATCTTTAAACCCTTTTCAGACTCTCTAAATATGAAAAGATTGTCGAGTGACCTTGCTTCCTTTCACACTCGTTAAAAGGTCAGAAAGGGCATCTTTCGAGCGATAGTTTATCTATTTTTCGGTCTCGTTAGACTACTTTACGAAAAAGGAACTGAGAGATTTCTCTTTTAAGTGTTTTTCCAAACTCTATAATCCTGGAAAACCTTTGAGTTTTTTGTCTTTGGACTTGCTAAAACACACATCGACAGGCCCATATGGGATCGAACCCTTACTTCTTCCAGTTCGTTAAACAAAGGAAGAGGAACTTACCGAAGGTGAGTTTTATTGAGCATGTGTTATCCTCCTCGAGCTCATTAATTCAAAAAGAGGTACTCGTCTATCTGGATGGGGGAAAAATTTGAAAGATTCAATCCAAGCAGTCTCTTGAGAACATCACCAAGTAATTCTTAGAGTCACCCTTGAACACGACACTTTGTCATTTGCATGCATTATAATCCACTGAACCTCTGCATTGAGACAATCCTTTGAGTCACCCGATGCAAGTCACTGCATCCACTGCATCATCAAGTTTTTGTCCATTTCATGTTCTGCTATTGTGCCTCAGTGTTCAAGGGAAGTATCCGCCTCGAGAGTCATCCATCCCAAATATCTTGCCTCAAAACCTGTGTCAATCCATGTCCATTTGATCCACCAATTACATCTCTATGTCCATTTTGTGCCATTGATGGGGGATACATCAAGGCCCTCCTTCGATGAGCTTATTCCTGTCGACTTTAGCACATTATCTGAGAATTAGGATTAAAAACCAGTTAGTACTTTGGGACCTACATGCCTCAATGGCAGGCCTTCTCACATTCGACAGTATGTTTACATCATTGAGCTCTAATCGAATGATTCCACGAACGTTCGACTCCATCTCATCCATTCACATTCGTCGGAATGTACTAGGGTACCTTGGGAATCATTGACATTAACGGTGATATCCCTCGCACTTGTTAACGGTTCACACCATTGACCGGTAATCAAGTGGATTCTACCATGTTCGACATCAGGACATCTATTCACGTGGTTAGATTCATACCATATTGGGATTGGTAAGAAGACCCTGGGTTGAGTGATCACTTTGATATATGCTTTGCCCAGGTTGCGAAGGAGTTTCTATTGGAAAAATAACACATACATTGTTACATAGATCCACTTTGTATTGGTCGTGGCTATGTCTTGTCATGTTGTAGATACACTGTGTATTCTTTGTGGCTACGATCAGTTCAATTCATCAAAGTATAGATCCACATTGTATCTTCGGTGGCTATACCTTTTTATCAATACAATTATGGATCCACAATGTATTTTATGGCGGCCATATCTTGCAAGTCTTGATCACCGAAGCATAAGTATGCCTTCCTTGGGTTTTGAAATATGTCATGATATTTGTTGGATGTTTGTGTGCAGCTTCCGTCAGGTTCTCCGAGTCTATACCCTTGCTTGAAAGTCTACAAAGTATTTCAGTTATCAGTTCGCATCTTCTAACGTCATACTTTGGGGGGAAATCTGTTACACATCGAAATTACTCACTTCGATAGTGTCGCAAGTGTCGTCATTATAAGTGTCGCAAATGTCGCATTTTGCTCTCAAGGTTGCAAATGTTGCATGTTGCTCACGAGTGTCGTAAAGTGTCAAAGAAAGCATGTTGCCATGATGCCTATGTCATGCCTATAACGACATGAGAAAGACACTTGAAACACCTCAAACATTTGATTTGGAAGAGGAGAAATGAGTCAACAGGCTTGCAAAACCTTTTTCCATCTGAAAACACTCAAAAAAATAGCTTTTGGAGGAGAGCGCTCCCCTATACCTCTTCTGGGAGCGCCGACACTCCCCCTTACACTATCTGGGAGCGTTATAAATCTCCCCTGGCCCTTTTGAGGGAGCGCTATAGATTTTGAAAGTGTTGGCGCCCCCCTAAAGCCTACTAGGGAGCGCTACAACGCTCTGATTGCCCTTTTGAGGGAGCACTACCTATTCTGGGTAGTTGTTAAGCTGTTGAGATGAATGGGGGAAGTATCTTTTCATTCTTGGAAGGCAGTTGGATTCGAATCCCTAGTCCAGCCATGATCTTAGGGCAGATCCTCAACTGAAGGAGGCAAATCCTCAACTTCCCCAAGGATATCTCAATTGGTTAGAGCCTCTCCAAGGCTATATAAGAAAGATTTCTAATGGTGAAAGAGGGATTGGAAATGGAGAATTACACAAAACTTATGATCTCATAAGTGGTGTTGGAACGGAGGAAGAATTGCTAGCATGAAACCTATGATCTCATAGGAAACACATAATCAGTTGAAGAAGAGTGATTAGTGAAGCTGCTATCATCCAAGTTGTGGATCTGTCGAGCAAGGTTTAGACGAAGGGGACTTGATGAAGCTGTCGCATTCGCATCTACTATTGTAAGTAATGTTGTCATTATTCTCATTAATATAATTTGCTTGGCCTGTTTCTTTCTAATTCGTGTTCAATATCACATGAATTTGTCTCTTTAAGTAGATAGATCTATTTCGGACTAATCTTGATAGAGTAGGAAGTGGTCGTACTTTGTTTGTCTACAGGGCTTGTCGAGGAGCGAAAAATTGGAGCTCGACTCGAAGCATGCAGGGACAAACGTCGATTAAAGGGTACCTCTATCATCCTTCCTTCTCATGTATTAGTTTGTGTAGATCTGAAAGGAATTCAGTGTCCATGTTAAGCACTTTCTGTCTTAGAGTTAGGGTCTAGCTCTTTGAGGCAATCTACCTGTCCGCAGGGAGATTTTCCTACAACATCTTTCCCGATGACCTACCCTGATGTTCAGTCTGTAGAATTCTTCAGTATATTCCTTCACTGTCATCAGCTTCTATCTCAGGTTCTGCATTCTCCTGAATAGAGTAATCTGATAATCTCTGGGGATGAATTTCACCTTCATCTTCATGATCATTCTATCCTAGCTTTTGATCTTCTGCTTTCCTTTGTAGCGTCTGTCAGCTTGTAGTTCATCCCACCATAATGTTGCATGTCCCTTCAATCTTGTGACAACATGCTTGACCTTCTTGTCCTCTTCGACATCTTCATAGTCAAAGTATGTGTCCACGGCTTTAATCTAGTATAGTATCTCCTCTGCATCTAGATTTCCCTCATAAACTGGAATGTCCATCTTTGCTCTTGCACCCATTCTTGCAATAGCTCTAATCAAATGCTTGTTTGTTGCATCTTTGGCTGTAACTTCTTATTCATTTTCAGCCTCAATTTCACTTTCAGAATCACTAAGATCCCCAACACTAACTGTATGCCTCTGTGTTGTCTCCATGTCTTCAAGTGTGGCGCGAAAATCACGCATTTCTTTTTCCATGGCTGGATTAGTCATATGCCTACCTCTTCTTCTTAGAATTTCCCTCTCCTCTGGTGGATCGGGTGTTTGTCTATCCTTTCTCCTTGGCGGCATGGTGAATTCTCTTTTTCCTTGCTACAGAAAGCAAAGAACCTTTCTGGGATCTGATACCAAATCTGACGCAACCCTCCTCAACCCGCGGGTCAGAAGGTCACGTACAGAGGATCATTCTTCTCTCCTTGGCCCAAAGAGCTCTCGACAATGGCTCTTCTATTTCCCTTTTGGGAAATCTGCACCCACAACTAACTTTGAGAAATTCCCCCTTTATACCTCGGGAGGTCGGACTTTGCACCTTCGTGAATCTGGTGGTCAAGCACCTTGTCTCCAATCTTCGAAACCCGAAAATAGTCAACGCTGACCTTTCTTCTTTCTCCTTCGGACTTCTCCCTATCGCAATTTCGGCGGTCGCGGTGTCAAGCTCTTCGTTTCCACGATTCTTGAAACCCAATTTTTTGAAATTCCGATGTGCTCGCAAGGTTGACTTTTCAACGCCCCTTTACTCTGTTGGGACTTTGGACTTCGCGATATCGTGAATTGTAATGCAAGGAAATCGGGTCTTTATCCCACGAAAACCCGAAATGGTCAACGGAGTTTGACTCTGTGTCGATAGTGCGCCACCTATCCACTCTGCCAATTCCTATGGCCCACACCATCCTTTAGGCCTTTAGGACTTCGTGTTTCTTGATTTCGTGAGTTCTGTTGCCAAGATTTCGGGATTTCGACTCGTGAAAACCTGAAATAGAAGTTCATGGGTAAATCCAACGGCTTCTGTGGCTTGGATCTACGGCTCTACTCCTCCTGAGCTTAGAACCTTTGGGAATCCTTATCGTAACTCCCCTACTTTTCAGTGAGATCTAACGGCTCATGGGACTTCGCGAATTCTCCTCAGAGGATTCCGACCGTCGGTCTT
The DNA here is from genome assembly GCA_010110895.2 of Picea sitchensis. Lineage (NCBI taxonomy): Eukaryota > Viridiplantae > Streptophyta > Pinopsida > Pinales > Pinaceae > Picea > Picea sitchensis. The sequence continues at coordinate 9,100 of SNQJ01S0211303.1, read as the reverse complement.
TTATTTCACGAGGGCTTCTGCACGAACTAAACAAAGTATCTCTCACTCTTCAGAACTAGTCCTCCCGTGGTCAATGTCGCTACACCTTCCTTCAAATTTTCCAAGTACTCTCCCTCTTGCCTTCCTTCGACCCCTTCGAAGGTTCAAACCCTTCAGAGCTTCCCACGACTTCGAGTCCTTCAGAAAACTCCTGCTCTCACTCCTTGCGGCAGACCTTCAAATACCTTCAAGTGTTGAACTCCCTTTGACTCTGCGCACTTCTATAGCAGCAGTCTTTCAACTAATCATCCAAGTCACCAAACCTGAAACTATACTCAGCCTGTGCACACCTTGAACGGTTCCTGTGCCCAACTGCACTTCCGAGGGAATGAGAACAAAATCTATCTCTCCTAATATTTTAGAGACAAACCTCTGAACACTTTGTCGACTCACTCCTTGCGGACAATTCAACTGCACTCCTTGCAAAAACTCTTGCTCAGATAGAGAAACAATTGAAACTCATTTCTCTTACTCTCTCTCTCAGATTTCAGACATTCAAAAAGAAATCATTCATACATAGCATAAAAGAAATTGCATGACAAAAAGAGTAAAACATTCATGAGCATAACATTAAAAAATGCATACACAGAGAATATATGAACACCATGAGTTTGAATCACAACTTTCTTGTATTAATTCATAACTTCTGTACATGGATTCTGCTACACAACTCTCTGCTTCTCCTCTATGCTCTTCATAATCTATGTTACAATACACAATGAGGGTGTCTATATCCCATTTCCCTCTTGTGCTCTAAAACTGTCTAATCTAACATTCAATTCTATCTACTTGCATTAACTACTATAAATGCCTTCTACCTACTAAAGACGAGAGCGGATCGCTCAAGGTCCATTTACATTTTACAAGTGTGCTTCTTCTTAATTATCTCATTTTAGATTGGTGCATTAACTTCAAGACAATTTCAAAATTTGTGTTGGGCGCTTGTCCAGTTATCTTTTGCCTCTGTGCTGGCTCGCTTGAGATGCTCCTACATCAATTAAAAACAAAATACCATACTTCATCCTAAATAAATTGAACTAATCAAGATAATTTTTGATAAGGATAACCTAGAATGGGATGAGATCACTCCAAATGCAAAGATATTCATAGAATAATTTAGAGCCTAACATAGAGATGAAATCTAAAGATAAAAAAGGAAAAAAAGAAAAGAGATCTTATCAAAAGTGTCTTGATACCTTAAACCATCCCAACTTCTTATAGATAAATACATGCCTTTAACAAAGATGCTATTATATATGTAATTACGTTATCCATATGACCTATCCCTACCCTTATCCCACCAACCCAAGAACTGGTGTGCTTAAGGTGGAGTAAGTATTCATTAAGATAAGAGCCAAAGACTTTATATAATGCAAATACATAACATTATAGAATGAAAATACATAAAATTGACAAAGCATACGAATGAATAAGGAAGTGCTTAGATGAAAGTTGAATCGATAAAAGTAAAAAAAAAATGGAAGAAACATGTATAGAAGAAGTCGAAGACATGAACAAGCACATGAAAGGACTCGTAGAAAGAAAATGAATTAGATGTATAATCATCAAGTAATCTGATTCCAATGATCAAATATTTGATTCATCTTTTTCTCAAATGAAAACATTCGACAATAACATAATTAATTAATCTATTGAGCTATGATTACGATGGATTAATCTATTCGAGTATAACTTATGATGGATATGACATGACCAAGCATCTGTGACATAGAATGGATGAGCTAGTTGAATTAGAGGAAGAAATATATAATGCAAGATTTGTCAGGATTTTGGCATGGCATGATAGGAACATCTATACAAAAACAATCTAATAGGACCTGACATTATTTGTACAAAAAATATAATACTAATGGCATGATAGGAACATCTATACAAAAACAATCAAATAGGACCTGACATTATTTGTACAAAAATAATCAAATATAATACTAATCTCGGTCCATACATGATCGTATACATCATGGAGGAGGGAACACTACAGCTATAATGGATTGTGAATAGTAGTCAGCTGGAGGTTTACCATTCCCCAGATCCCATGTGATGATGTTGACATAGGAAAAAAAATATATAGGTAGGTAAATGTAAATAGGTTTCTTGATTTAATAGAAATTAATTGATTTGATGTTTCAAGTGTGGCACAAACCTAGTGGTTGGGGAGGTAGGTGATAGAACATAATATATGAGCAAAATATAAATATATATGTGTTGGAAAGAGAAGAAGAACACGTGGACCTTATATATGATGTTAGTACGTAAAGAGAGAATGAATTCATAATGGAAAAATATATAAAAGACAGATTAAGTGATAGCACAAGAAAATATTTTAAACTTTTAGACAGATTAAGTGATAGCAGAAGAAAATATATAAAAGATAGATTAAGTGATAGTGAAAAGGGGCCATGGTGACTTCATCAAAATCAACTGAGTATGCTAGTCATTGAGGTTCATGAGAATACATAGATTAGAAAACCATTATAGATAAAGTATACATAGGTAGGTTCATGAGAATACATAGATTAGAAAACCATTTTGCTAGTCATTGAAGTTCATGAGAATACATAGATTAGAAAAACCATTATAGAGAAAGTTATATTGAGAAATTTTCAAGAATTTAATCAACTTAGAGGATACATAATATATTCTCAAATGTAATTTCAAAAATTAAATTATGTTAAAATTGAGAAAACGCTTGATGGTGACGATGGGAATTTTATTTGTCTTTTTCATGTTCCATCTTATGTCTAAATTTAACAATTTTTTCCTTTTAAGCCCGTACCTTCTTTGAAAACATTAGTATTTTTTATGAACAATGTAGATATTATGACTTATGTTTATTTAGTGATATATGATTTACTTAAATTCAATCTTGAATGATGGGAATTTAATTTGTCTTTTTCATGTTCCATCTTATGTCTAAATTTAACAATTTTTTCCTCTTAAGCCTGTACCTTCTTTGAAAACATTAGTATTTTTTATGAACAATGTAGATATTATGACTTAAGTTTATTTAGTGATATATGATTTACTTAAATTCAATCTTGAATGTGATATAGGATTAAACATAAAGTGTTTTTTATGGTTTTTGTGTGTGATTTGCATTTTTTATTAAATGTGGTCCACAAGAAGGAAATAGTGAAACCTTAGTGAAGGGATTCAATCTACAAGACAAGATGATTTCCTTCATGTATTATCACATACCACTTTGTTGAATGTTTGAAAAATTTAAGGGATTGTGTCTCTTCACAACCTTAAAATCTACCATTTCTTAGAGGTGGAAATGCATAACTCAATCAATTGGATATCCTTCTAATCTTGAGGATTTGAATTAACTAGGAGGGAAAATAGTCCCTTGGAACAACATGCATAAAATTAGTAAATTAAAGATCAACTCCCACCGATCAAGGGATTGGTTAGATGGGATATATATGACTATTTTCAATCACAAATAGAGGTATAGTTGATAGTGTGAGACAAGTAACTATATTATCACATCATTTTCCTTGATTTTGTCCAAGTTTATTTTAATTGTAGTGAAGAGATAGATTTCTACCCTCATGTTCTATGATATTTCCTGAATAAAGGAGGAATATTTTTTAGGGTGTTTTAAGTGTTTGAGTGTATCCAAGGGTTCTAAGAAATTCCTTGAGTAGGGAACACTCAAGGAAATGACTACAAACCCATGTGATCATTTTATTTTATTCTTTTTTTAATTTTTGGTTTGCGAGTAGATAGATTTCTATAGAAAATAGAGTTCTAATTTATTTCACTTTAACTTCCATCATTACTTCCATTTCATGTATTTTTCTTAAATTCCTTTAATTTACAATTTTCAGTACCTTGATGTGGATCCTATGAATATAGCATATGATACTTAGTGTGGTAAGGGTTGTATAGTTTAACAATAACACAAAGTCATTAGTTCAAGGAGGCCTTCTCATTTAATTAATTTTTCATCCAAGAGGAAGTGACCCTAAACCTTCATCTATCTTTTGCACATTGTTAGAAAATATAGGAGTGAAAGTAATGGACCCAAGTGTATAAAGGATAAATTAGATTGAGTTATCAATGTTGAGCATTTGAGTTTTTTTTAAGACAAACTGGGAAATTTTTATTTATAAAAAGGGCACAATTGAGGTCACTGAGTACAAAAGAGAGGGCTGGCTAATAGTTCAGAGCCTAGCATCATTATTCTATCCATGTTCAAAAAAACATTACAGAGCATGTATCGTATACCAGATTCTATTCTATATCTAAGAGAAAACAAAACTTTCCAAAAATAAATACATATCAGGTATTGTGTGATATCATTCTAGATTTCTTACTTTATCTATGCTTCTGCTAGATTCTTCGCGACCACGTTCAGATCATGTATCAACCTCCTTTATCTTACCCTCTTTCTATCATGTTCTCTTGAATTCTGCTTAGTCACTGATGCTTCTAAAGGGGAGGTCCTCGAGTCCATTTTCCTTTGTATCGATTTTCCCTGCCTGCGAAGGAAATCCACTTCATCTTGAAGCTGGACAATTAACATTCGATGTTGAGCTAGGGTGTTGAGAGAAAACAAGATGGTCTAGCTATGTGATTTGACCTTGATAGAAATATGTTGGGTGGAGGTAAAATTATCCTCCACGGAATCGTTCATATCCTCACCAAGCGGCTGCATATGCGCTTTCCCTTTGGCCATGTTTTTATTCGAAGTGAGACAATTCCAATAGTAGATGAGACCGCCACCAAGAGAATACTACCCAGGCTTTCCAACACGAGATTTCAATCCCCGAATAGCCAAAATTTATAGAGAAAGAATAAGTTTAATTGCTTCCCAAGGAATCCACTACAGATTATCGCTAAACTTCTTGTCTAAATGAAAGGAGCAGGCTTAGAACCAGAAAAACATGAATATGGAAAGGCGAGGCTTACTAGAGACCTTGTGCATAGATGGATTCATAGAGAAGCGAATTCGACCAATCAAATCAATAAGACACTGAAAAAATACGACACCTTGTGATGCAGACCTCCTTGACCCTTGGGCCGAAGTCCGCTCACAGGATCATTCTTTATCTCCTTTGATCCGAATCAACTCTTTCGGTTCCTTGCTGGAATCTCAATTCAATCAATCCACAGGTCCTTTCGGAAGCTCCCCTGTGCGAACAAAACTAGGTGCAAGCTCCACTTCTCCGTGCGACCACAACGCTATGACTAAGGCCTAACCCAGAAGGCGCTTGTCACAACTTGCCACTCGTGAGTTTGTGAGTCGAAACTCCCGACTCTTCCTTACCAAGCTCGCGATACCCAAAATGTCGATACGGGTATGGCTCCTTCCCTTGTCAGCGCCCTCCGCGTGTGACCACCGGCTAGACTTAACACTAGCACCTCTCGCTACTCACCACTTCACGAGTTTCAACATCGAGTCCCCATGCTCTTATCTCACGAATCCCCAAGATGCAAGAAGTCAACAAAATGTTGACTCCTTTTGCTAGGCGACGCATGTCCGCCTATCTATCAGATGGGCCCACCTTGTGGTTCTAACACATGTCCCTTGTGCCCAACTTCGACACTTTGCGACTTCACTTCCCGAAGTACTGCCTCCTTTATATCTCGACACTCGAAGTGTCGAGATCCCGAACTCCTTGTTACTTCTTATCACAACTCGCAACTTCAGGATTTTCGAGAAAAAAGTCTTGACTTCTTATCCTTCGATATGTCGAAATGCCGAATTTTGACACATTTCCCAGTACTGGCCCACAACGAAACTTCCCGTTTTTGAAATTTCGGACTTCGTAACTTCACGAGTCCTGATGCTAAACATTCGATTCTTTAAGCCACGAAACCCCGAAATGGTCAACAAAGGTTTGACCTCCACGTTGACAAGTACGCCGCTTGTCCATTCTCCACTTTCCATGATCTTTAAATCTTTTCTCCCCTTCGGGACTTCGCACTTCACGATTTTGCGAATCTTGTTGCAAGGCTTTCGGTTCTCCAACTTGCGAAACCCCTAAATGAGATTACGTGAATGATCCAATGAACCCTGTTGGTTTAGATCCTATGGCTCTTTTTCTTCTGAGATTTACACTTTAGAAAACACTTGCCGTAACTATCCTTGCTACTCTACAATATCTGAAAACTCTTGGGACTTCGTGAATTCTCCACGGAGAATTCCGACCGTCCAATGCCTCCTTGACAAATCCTACGAAATGAACAAGGTATTCCTTCACGGAACTTGTCCACCTACAAAACAACTTCTCTACGCCTCCTTTCAACACTTCAAGGCACTAACTCTTCTGATCTTTTACCACAACTCGAGTCTTCAAAAAGACTCCTGCATGCATTCCTTGTGGCAACCCTTCAAATACTTCCAAGTATTTGAATTCTTAGACTCTGCGCACTCTCTTTGCAACAACAGTCCTTCAACAACTCCCTCAAGTTGTAAGCTCTGAGATTTCACTCGGCCTGCGCACACCTTGCATGGCTCCTGTGCTTAACTTGCACTTCTGCGAGAATGAGAACAATGTTATCCCTCCTGATCTTTTAGAGATGAACTCTGATTTCTGTCAACGCACACCTTGCAGACAATTTCGCTGCACTCCTTGTAGGAAAACGCTTGCTCAGATAGAGAAACAATTGTAACTCTTTCCTTACTCTCCCTCTCTTTAGATTTCAGACATTAAATATGAAATCATACATTCACGCATCAAAGAAAATGCATAACAGAGAGTAACAAGAATATATCAATCAACATGTACAAACATAGAAATCAATTGAACACCGTGAGTCTAAACTAAAGATCTTTGTATTAATCCAAAACTTTTGTACATGGGTTTTTACTTTACACAACTCTCTGCTTCTTCTCTCTTATGCTCTCTTCGATTGATAATGTTACAATGATACAATATGAGGGTGTCTATAGTCTATTTTCCCTCCACTCCTAAAACTGTCTAATCTAGAATTTAATTCTACCTACTTACATTTACTAGCATAAATTCCTCTTAAACCTTCAGATGAGAGCAGGATGCTCAAGGTATGATTACAATCACAAGTACACCCTTTCTTAACTACTTCATTTATTTTTGGTGCATCCTACTTCAAAACAATTTAAACACCTTTGAACATGTGCCAAAAATGTGTTGGCGCTACTCGCGCTTGCTTGCTCCTGCATCATACTCCCTCGCTTGAAAATTTTCATGGGCTCCTATCCATGAGCTCTCACACAGTTTGTCCATGCTTCTGGATTTCAGCTTCATTTTCCCAGCTAGCGTCTTCAACTGGATTTCCCTTCCACTTGACCAAGTATTCAAAATATTCCCTTTTTCTGGTCCTTTTGCTAATTCTTTTGTCCAATATGCTTTCCATCTGTGTTTTCTCTGCAACTGGCATCTGTTTTGTCCACTGAATCTCTAGTTGTTCACTGTCTTCTCCAGCTCTGTATGGGTACAAATCTGAGATGTTGAATATTGGAGAAATTCTGATCCCATCAGGTAATTCAATTTCATAAGCATTTTCCCCAAATTTCTTCAAGACCTTACATGGTCCAATTTTCTTCATTTTCAGTTTATTGTATGTTCCTCTCGTGAACCTTTCCTTTCTCAAGTGTGAAAGAATCAAATCACCAACTTCGGACTGAAGTTTTCGCCTGTGTTGATCTACTCTGCGCTTATACTCCTAGCTCGAGTTCTGCAACCGCTCCTTCTCCTGGCTATGAACTTCCTTCATTGCTTCGGCAAAATCTTCTGAACTAGCACTTCTTATCTCATCCCATTCTGAATCCCTCAGTTCAGAAATTCCTCTTGGCTATGTCCCATAAAAAAATTGGAATGGACTCTGCCATGTGCTCCTATTAAGTGAATCATTATAATAAAATTCCTCCTATGGAAAAATGTTGTCCCACTGACTGTGATGTTCAGTCACCAAACTCCTCAACAAGTCTCGTAAGCTCCTATTCACAACTTATATCCATCCATATGTCTGAGGATGATAAGCTGAACTGAACGACAAGTTTGTTCCCAGCTTTTTCCATAAGGTTCTCCAGAAGTGTCCCATGAAATTGGTGTCTCGATCTGAGACGATGCTCCTTGGTAAGCCACGATGCTCCTTGGTGTCTCGATCTGTGTCTCGATGTGAGTTGTGTCACTGGTTTTCTGAAACGGTATGAAGTGTGCCATCTTAGAAAATCTATCCGCCACTACAAAGATCGAGTCAAACCCTCTTTGTGTTCACAACAGCCCCAATATGAATTCCATGCTTATCGCATCCCACGACCTCTCAGGTATGGGTAACAGTTGATATAATCCTTCATTCTGCCTCTTTCCTTTTGAATGCTGACAAATTCTACATTTGTCCACGAATATTTTGACGTCTGCTCTCATTCCTGGCCAAAAATATGATTCATTTAACTTTGAGAATGTCTTGTCATGACCGAAATGTCTAGCCAATCCTCCACTATGTTTCTCCTTCAGCAGATTCTCCCTCATGGAGCATTTTGGAATACAAAGTTGATTACCCTTAAACAATAATCCTTCCTGGATCATGTATTATGTCCATTGACTTTTGTCCCTGAGAATTGGATTCTCAGCTGCTTCATATGCTTCCTTGAAGTCTGTATCATCTCTGTACATGTTCCTGAGATCATAAAAACCCAAATTTTTTACTTTGAACTCCTGCAAAATTAAACACTTCCTCCTCAAAGCATCAACAACTTTGTTAGTAGTTCCAGAAATATGCTTAGTTACAAAAGTAAAGTTCTGCATATATTCAACCCATTTAACATGTCTTTGATTCAACTTCTCCTGTTGAGTCACAAATTGCAAAGAATGATTGTCACTATATAAAACAAACTCCTTAGGAATCAAATAGTGTCTCCACTTCTTCAATGCCTGAATAATAGCATAGAACTCCTTGTCATACGTGGAGTATTTCACTTTGGTTTCATTCAGCTTCTTGCTGAAGTATGCTATCGACCTATCTTCTTGGCTGAAGACTGCCCCTATTGCAAATCTACTTGCATCACATTTTACTTGAAATGTCTTTTTAAAATCCGACAACACCA
>SNQJ01S0211302.1:15713-31630 GCA_010110895.2 Picea sitchensis | reverse complement strand
TTTACACCATCCTAGTCCTTAAGGGTCATTCCATTTTTGCTTCCCCATCTTCTAGATAATCTCTTATTCAGAGAATAAAATCAAATTCCGTGATTGGATCACCTGTGAGCTTGAAATAATGAAGCATAAAGTTTCTAATTGAGAGTTGGAAGGTCTCATCACGAGTCGATCCATCATGACCATAGGAAGTTTACAGAAGTGACACTACCATTTATGGTCACCAAGCTAGTGTAGTGGCCTTCAGTCTTCTCAACTGAAGGACAAGAGGTCGCATCACGAGCCGACTTGCTCACCTCCATGGATTTATGTGGATGACGTTTCTTACTAACTGGTCACCAAGCAAGAGCAGTGACTTTCAATTAGTCACCAAATGTTAAAAGAATAAAACTTAATAATTCTAGGAATGATCCATCATGTGTGCATAAACTATTAGATGGGATCAAGGCGATCGGATAGGTTAAAAGGTAACCTTGTCGAGGCTATGAACACATGCTGGAAGCAGGGGCCCTGCCTATGGTATTGAAGTCCTTTTCTTAAAACTGTCATGACCCATTGGTGAGACAATAGTTCAGATTTTAATTATTTACAAGATATTTCCCCTGAATTCATGAACGATGGTAACATCAATCTATATATGTCTGCAGAGCTAATATCAATACTATATAGACCAAACAAGGGATTTTCTTAAGGAAATTTCAAGATATGACAGCTTGGTACCTCTTACTATAATTCCTCATAACGATATGTTTTGAATCAATGTAGAGATAATTTATTCGCCTAGTGAGTCGTCATTTGTTGGTTGCCCGCAACAACCCCCTTATTTTTCTTTAATCAAAATCTACGGTCCCTCTAAATTTTACTTGGATTCTTCTTATTTTTTTCTCTTTGACTTGATTGGATTGGTATTGGTTTGTTTTGTTTCGAGGTTGGTTTGAGTTTATATTCTTTTCTTTTCTTTGGTTTGAATTTCATGAAATTCAAATGCCATTTTATTTTGCTTTCTACAGAGTTTTGATGTTGATAGACGAGCTTCATAATTTGGGAGTTTGGTATTACCTCTTACTTATTGAATTTATCTTCTATGAGAATGGCTTGGTTGAAGACATGGATTAATAACAATGATTTTACTGGAAGAAAGCTTATTGTGACACATCTTTTCTATGACATTTGTTCACATTTGATCAAATTTGAATGAAGGAGAGACGGGCATAGAAATATTAATTATTTAAATAAAAACATTGATTTTTATCAATTGTTTACTTTCGTTTAAATTATATTTATGTTTTCGTCTTTTGCTCATTTAGGTTATTAAATTGGTTTATTTTTGTTTCACAGGTTTTTATTATCAGATATTTGGTATGGATATGATCATGGCTTGATTTTATTATTTAAATATGTTCAAGATAATTGATCCAAAAATAACATTAGATTGTTGCAAATAATTTATGAGCAACAACAGAGAATATTTGGAAATGCGTTCAAGAACAGACAAATGATTTTGTGGGACTGATTGCAGCCAAAACGTGAGGAATCTCAAGAAACAGCTGAAAAATCATCTGTAGAATGGACCCATTTAGCTTACTTGCGAGATTTTTCCCAAACAAACGCGTGAATTGAGAGATATTTTTGTTTCTTTACAAGGCAAATTTCAGGTGGCGGAAATTGTTAGTGATGCCCAGACTGTTCATTCATTGCATAAATATATGAGAAATTTCAGAGCCAAGAGAGATCCAAGAAATTCATAGGAGGATTTTTATCCTTTCTTTTTTGTATATTATTTATTTTGTAAACTTTTTATTTTCAAAAGGAGTAAGGAATGGTTGGAATTTTGGGAGAATTGACCAGTATTTTCGAAGAAGAATATGAAATTCCAGATTGCTTAATGGATTTTGTCCTGTGAGTAAAATGGTTTTGTTTTCATTATAATATCTTTGATTATGGTTCATATTCTTTGAGTAATTGATTATGCATTGATTTAAATTAGCTTTAGTTTGTTTTATCAATACAGGGTTAATTGCTATCATTTATGTATTAATTTTGTTAATCTTTAAGAGTCTATTATCCCAATTATCTTGATCTTGGTGATTGTATTATTTTGATACAAATCTTGTATTATATTTAGTTTATTCATGTAATTCAGATTTGTAAAGATATAATTGTTCAATTGAGGTTTTTCTTATTGTCGATTAGTCTATCATATCTTCACTAAGGATCATGATTTGAAAGTTGTTCTTTCTGCATTTTAAATAAGATTTAAATTGTCAGTCAAAGTGATTTTTATCTTGATGCTGTCACAATCTTAAAATTACACAACCTTTTGCTATAGATTTCTCTTAACAGACATGTTGCTCGAGCAGCGTTTTACAGGAAGGCACAACCAAAAGTTCTCTTTAAATATTGGTGAGTTATATGTTAATGATTTTCTCTTTGTTTTGATTTATATTTTGTGAATGTAAATTAACATTTAAGCTTAAATACTTTGTTTATTTAAGTTAAAACATTATTGTTTACATTCATTTATTTTCCTTTTTAGTTTCAAGGTTAAAATTTGATTAGTAGTATGTTCTAGATCTATTTAATTTTTCCTGAGATTTGATTCTCTTGTACAACCTTAGTTTACAAGGTTTCTCGTAAATAATGCACCTGTTTATTTGTATATTGTGTATATAAAAGTGTGAATAGAGAATTTATATGTAACATCTCGCTCTTGCGCACACCTGATTGGACTTATTCTTTGCGGACACGTGTGTGCAATTGATCTAGTTCATTATATGATTGACTATTCCGTTTGTGGATTTTGATGATGTTGTGATGTGATGATATGTATTTTATTATATTAGTGTCGATAGGTGCTATTGAATAGTTTCTCCTGAGTGTGCAGGACTCTTGATAAGTTGAGGATGTCGACGGCATCGATGGACCTCCTTGTTCTCTAGATCGAGTTAGGGAGTCGATTGTTTATGATTTTCGTATTTCTATTATGGCATATGTGACATATGACTGATATAATATGATGTTTTTTATGGATCGCTGACATGTTTCTTGATGGATGCAAGTTGACGAAAGCTTTCTAATAAGACTCACATTTGGAGTAGAGGGGTCACGCACAACAACCAGAGTTATTGAGGGAGAGGTGTGGCAGCAGCCCTGCCACAGCCTACTAGCACTCTTGTCATGGCTCGAACTGTAGGTTAACGATTACCTAGTTCTATAGATCCACGATGTCATGAGGGAATACTGTGACAGTCGCTCACGGTGATTCTAAAGGGCGCGCAATAAGATAGGGTCCTTATTCCTTATAGGCCCTTAGTCTCCGACAAGGTCACCTGACGAAGTATTGACTCGAGGGGTTTGACGTCTACCAAAATCAGTCAAAAGGAGAGTGGCACCCTTGGAGCACATAGTGCGTCTTGAAGGGAACGTTGCATAAAATAAACATGAATGCAGATGAGTGGCACCCTTGGAGCACGTAGTGCGTCTTGAAGGGAACGTCGTGATTTTTAACTCTGGTAAGTTAATAAACCTAGTACCTAGAAAACTATGCATCCTTATGAACCGATCGGCCTTAAAATGAATGATGGTATGAGTAAAGTTTAATAACTAATTTTTCCCTTAAAAATTGTCACCAAGCCTAGTGAATTTAAAACCTAGGTCTAAGTAGAACATGTGAACAAAAAACAAATGGACATGTAACAAGAAGGTGGTAAAGAAAATTCAAACATTAATAATTAAAGTAAAATTTTAATGAAGGATTAAATTATTAAAATGGTAAATTGTTGTTTATGTCTAAACTTGCTAATTCTAAACTTAGATAAAAAGGAGAACTTAAAAAAAAGGGAAAACTTAAAGAAAAAGGGGATTGTCTAACATAGTAGGGAATCTAGTCTTTGGAACCTTCTAATTGTGAACTCAACTAGGTTTTAAGAAAGGCGTAAGTCATTTAAGAATTGTAAGAGAATAAAGGGACACTGAGGAGCGTTTTTAGGAATGCTTTTAGGTGGGTGAGGGAAATATGAAAATTTAATTAATTGATTAATTGATTTTCTGGTGCAACTAAGGGATCGGGTGACATGTGTACGGGGGAGGTTTATCCTAATTAAAATTTTAATAAAATGAATCTGATGAGGGTTTGGGCAAGTAATAACTATGAAAAATCTATAAAAATGATGGAGGAGGAGGAGTATGGATCATGTCTAGTAGGCATAAGGTTACTCTGCCGATATTTTTCTTGATTGAATTTTCTTGTGGGAGTTTGGATGCCCAGCTTGGATAGGAGTGGTAGCTCGACCTTGCAAAGCGAGTTGGGAGATATATTTTCTCTAGTTGTGCGTGTGGCCCCTTTGCGGCTCGAGAGGCTACGGGGGAAGAAGAGTACCCCTAGCGTTGGTTGGGTGGTACCGGTGAGGTCTCAATGGTTAGCAAGCAGTAGCGAGGAGGAAACGTCAGCTATCGAAGATCACCATCAAGAGCTTCTTCGTAGCTTATGGTACTCTACTGAGTTTTACTACGTACTGAACTAGTTTCATTATTCAGTTATTATTTATTGGACAAATGGTTTTATAATTTCATATTCGATGCTAATGGATAAAAATTTATTCTACAAGAAGATGTTGGGTTGTTCTAAGTCCTTCATCGTCCATAAGATTAATTATTCATTGTGTTTTTGGATCTGTTATATGAATTTCAGAAAACATTGTGTTCATTACATTATATTTTTATCATTTACTGAAGTTGAACAGAATATTAACCAGTGCAGAGGACATGTTCATTTAAATTGTATCATATATGTCTTACCACAACGTTCTAGATAGTGTTTGAGTAGTAGCTTGTATGATTGCAATGATATTCTTCTGGATTCATTTAGGCTTTATATTAATTATGTTCTCGCAAATAATTATGTTACTTCATTCGTCACACTTGCTTGTTGTCATGTATGTTTTCTACTCTGCTTGGTTGAAGGAAATTCCTTTGAGATAAATTGTTGTGGGACTGGTCAGTGCAAGAGGGATGATTTATGCTTACAAGCCTATTCTACCCAAAATTTGTTTCCCTCCCTGGCTGAACCGCAGGCTCCCATTTCAAACATTATGGCTTTGAAATATAATTTAGTAACAGACTGGATGCCCTCGTATCCCAATCTTATATCATGTTAGCACATTATGGCAATGACTACATTTCAGAACCAGTACATACACACAACACACATGAAAAATCAGGGTATCAGATTTATCTTGCAACTATTTCGGTTAATTTTATTTTATGGGTGACACTTCAGTGAACTCGGGTAGTCAAGCAAAATACTAAACTTATAAATAGGGAATTTATTTAGGTGTTCGGCATTGATATAACTTTTTAGCTTACACGCGGCCTTGCAGGCAGCCCTGAACTATAGGACTAGAGATACGAAATAGGTGATGGAATAACTGCTTCAGGGATTTTCCCTTTTTGCAATAGGTTCTCCAGCCGTTTTCTAGGTTTAGAAGGAACCGCCATAGTCACCACCACGCACGTTTCATTATCTTCTATCTGATCCTGGATACAATGAACAAAATCAGTTCTAAGATACAGTTGCAGTCAAAGCTAGTGCAACGAACAAGTGCCTTGGATAAACAACAGGCTTTGGCAACACATACAATCCAAGTGGAAAAGGGAGTCATTCAGGCGCTCTTGAAGAGGTGATATGTTTGAGAGTAGACAGAGCGTGAGTTCTAGGCAGTTTATGCATTGGAGACAGAGTTCCTACCCCTCGTCAGGGTACAAGTATCAAAATGGCCATGATCTGAAATGTAGGCTTGTTAGTAGACAGAACAGAATAAATAGCAAGCCTTACTATGCGGTGGAATCGCATCTGGACCACGCAAAAGCATCACCCTGTATATTTTCTCCAGTCGGAGCGATGGGCACTTAATGCATATGAAAGGAGCATCTCTGTTGTGCAATTTCTGCTAAACCTCGGTGACTGCAGGGATTGGAACCTCCAGTGGGGTCTCATGCCTTTACCACGGCCTCTCTTAAGAGTGTGGATTCATGGCTTCTCTGGTCGAGGCACCATCAATTCCTTTTACTGCTCTCAATGGCAGACGTCGGAGGTGTGGCGAACTGCTGAGACGGGATTTTCTTCCAAATCCTCAGGCGTTACTTCACGGACAGGGAGTTATGTGCTAAGTTCTAGATTCGGGCTTGAATCTCGTTCTATAGCGTTAACCTGCCATAATTTTTTCGTTTTGGTTGTGTCTCCTCAGGCACGGTGCGCTGAAGCGAATCCATCTCCAGATCTCTTTTCCTGAGTTATCTCTCCTCCTCTAGCGAGATCCCTGTGGAGAAATTACTCTCCCATTTTTAGCGTGATTTCCCTGATTGGTTGTTGTTTTTCCTCCTTGTCGAACTCACCCATGAATTGTAAAAATAAAAAATAAAACCCCTTTACCTTAATTTATTCCAGGAGTTGTTGATTTATTTTACGGAGGTAATATCGTTCGGGGCGATTGTTAGTGCAGTAAGCAGTTTTATGGTTCGGTTCTCGAAACCCATTTTTGAATGTTGTCGAGGTAAAGTGTTAGGTTAAATAAGTATAAATTAAATGTAACTCCTTTGTTGCCCTTTTATTAATGATGTTTAGTATCTAATTCTAATGTTGGAGTTGGTTTACCTTCTATTTATGGACCTTAGGAGATTTTACCCTTTTCCCCTCAATTTATCCCTTCGCTACCTTATACGCGTGTTTCTTATTGACGATAAGGTTAGTGGAATACCTTTTTACTCCCCTAAATGGAGTTGTTGATTTTTGGAGTAGATAGATTCCCTTGCACCTGAAAATTAAACCAATGATTGCTTATGCGCTATGAGTTAAACCGAAACTTCTCTTGTGCTACTAAATTGATGAATGGTGCTAATGGAGTTGGTAGTTATCTTGCACCTTGTAGATAGATTGATGATTATCGTGCACCCTGAGAAGTAGAGTGGACGATTACTCATGCGCAATTATTATCGTGATGTATCATTGATTTAGTAAGTGATTATTTGCATGTTGAACTTAATAGATTCTACTTCGTCACGAAATTGTGTTGGCGGATAGTTTTCTAAGCGATTGGGTTTTTGCGCACTTGAACGATGATGGTCTATTCTTTAATTAAGAGATCATAATAAATGCATGCATCGAGTTATGTCGATTTTGACTTATCCGGTAGTTAGATCACGTGCGCATCTTAAAAATAAAGGTAATACACTTGCGTCTCAACCCTTATCGTCATTGAAGGATGAAGTTTTACCTTCTTTTTCCACTTGAATTTAATGTTGATCATCTTGCGTCATGACTAAGTTGTCAATTTACTCTTGCATCCATTAAATTAATGTTGATTGATTGAGTGGATAGATCTTGGCGCGTTGTGAAATATTGATAAACTACTCTGACCGAACGATTATGATAGTGACATTTTTAGCTCAGTAGATTAACTGAGCGCCTTGAAGTTTAGTGGATGTTTTTTTTCGCACCTTGAAACAATTGAATTTGATTAATTATTTCCACCTTGACATATGTCATTGTTGGATTGATTTAGTATGTAGGTTCTCCTGCGTCATGAAATTTCATGTTACATGTGTGGTTTATTAGAATGCTATGGTGCCTTGATGATCCTTGGATGTTGTGTCATTGATGTCACCTCTAATTATGGTGTGTAGCTCCTAACACAAAGAAAAAGAAAAAAAAAATTACATGTTGTTTGTCACTTTTGTTATCGTAACGGAGGGGTCGTTACATATGGTATCAGAGCAGTTTCAACCCTGCGACTGTGGATAGCCACGCCTTCCACTGAATTATACACTTGAATTAATGACCTAGCTCTAATTAAAAGTTTAACCAGTCCATGTGGTAATCATGGTTAGGGGACGTTGTGGAGGTAGACGATGTGGTGCTAGGGGTAAAGGTGCAACGCCTCCAGTTGCGTCCATGCCCGAGGGGTCTAACCCCCGAGGAGAAGAACAAGTCTTTGGACAAGAGTAGATTGTTGTAAGGGATGTTGATGGTCTGACAAGGTCCTTCCAGGGAAATGTCAGATGCCTTAACTAACCATCTGTACTAAGGTAAGGCCTGGGTGCCTGTACCCCTGAGGTCCACAGCGCACCCCAGCTAGTACTGGTAGCATTCATAGAGAACGTTAGAAGATTAATTTCTTGAGTTCCCAAGTGCCACGGATGACTCAGCCACCAAGGCATGGCTGGAGAGTAAGGCGATGAGCTTCGCGCTTCACGATTTCAACCTCCAGCACGAAGGTCTGCATGGTGGTCTTTAGCTCAAGGGGAGCGCTCTTCTATGGTGGAAGACGCTCCTACCTCAATTAAACATGGTCATTGAAGCCGTGTTATAAGAGCGGTTCGAGGAACAGTTCTAGTAGAAGTCTTGACAGGGGAATTCATTGAGCGCCAACTCAATGAGATCAGCGCCTTACGACAGGGTGGTCGTACGGTGCCAGATTTTAAGACTCGAATTTGGAGCTACTTTGGTATGCCCTACGTCAGAACCCGAAAAGGCTGGAGATCAGCAAGTTCGTGATCGGCCTTAACTCCAAATTTCACGCGAAGGTGAGGATCTAAATGCCTCAGACGTTTCACGACGTAGTCCAGTAGTCCTCATAGCTAAGAAGATTTGATCGCGGGAGTCCGGGCAGGACTTTTACAAGACCGTATGGACTAACAACATTTGGTGCACAGAAGCATCAAACGTTAGTTAGACCAGACATCTTGGTATCGAGATATGTCTATAGGACCCTTGTTCAAGAAACCATGATGATAGGTTCCTCAGTAGAGGGCTCCCTACAGGGGACCACCGCATCCACAACAACACTGCTAGTAGTCGTCATTTAGGCTTGTCATCATAACAAACCAAGATCTTAGGCTGGTGGGCCAACAACTTCTATTTTGGGGCCAGGAGTACTCGACCGGAGGTGGGAGATGGACATGTGGAGAGTCACCTTACCAACAAGACTGTCTGGTTGAAAGGGCCAGAGCGACCAAGTCAGCAGGACACACTATCGTGGCAGAGATGGGCAAGGCCCATAGGATTCATGACCACGGTAAATAACCGCCAGGCCAAGCACCAGTCCACTGTGCTCGAGGCATCAGGTGCCATCACCAACAAACTTTTAATATTTGTTAGATTCCGGTGCTACAGAGAGCTCTATTTCTAGTACCGCATTGAAGGGATTTTGATAGGACGAGTTTAGATTCGTCGATATGGATTCGAGTACCAACCGGATGGTTGGAGGAAGGGGTATTAACTGTCGCTTTAACCTGGGGATAGTATAACGAAGTATGACCTACATCACGATCTTAATATCTTATGACGACACGATCAATATGCACTGGTGGGAATCGCATGATGCGATACTCAATGGTAAGATGAGGCGGTTGATTTGGACTGATGATGAGGGATATAGAAGTGTGATTGTAGGAAGGAAACGAGGAGTATCCCTAAGGTTCATTCCTTCCTTATAGCTACAAGATAGCATGTGCATGGATGCAAGTTATATGCACACTTAGCGCTGAACGTAAAGGGCGTTGAGGAAGGATTAGAAAACCTTCTAGTAGTACGAGAGTTTGTGGATGTGATTCCCAGAAGAATTACCCGGTGTGTCGCCCGAAGCCAAGATGGAATTTACGATCGACCTAAAACCTAGAACTAAACCGATAGCAAGAACGCCTTATCAGATGTCGACCCCTGAGTTACAGAAGTTGAAAATGCAACTGAAGGAGTTGTTGGACCTAAGACTTATACGTCCAAGGGTGTCACCTCTGGATGCGCCTATTATTCTCATACAAAAGAAAATGGGTCGTGGAGACTCTGCTTGACTACCGTTGAGTATTCCTTGATGACATTTTGGATATTTTCTCGGATGATGGAAGATGAAGACGAAATTTTATGCTTGGTACTATAGTGTTGCGAGAGAACAAATTACGAGAAGCAGTAGAAAAGCTATCGAGGATTCATTGCTTAGGGAATGTTATCTCCGCTGAAGGCATCGTTGTGGATCCAACAAAGGTTGAGGCTATTTTGGAGTGGCCTACACCGACGAATGTCCCAGAAGTGTGTAGCTTCATGGGTTTAACGGGATATTATCGATGGTTCGTCGAGGGTTCTTCGAAGATAGCAAATCTGATTACGGAATTGCAGAAGAAGAACAAGAAGTTTGTGTGGACCGAGAAATGCGTGGAATCATTTTGAAGGCTCAAGGATTTGTTGACGACAGTGCCAATACTAAAAGTACATGGCGTGGACGAGGGCTTCTTGGTATGCACTGACACATCCAAGGAAGGCTTAGATGGATTCGTGAGGCAAGATGATCGAGTGATCGCTTACATCTCGAGGAAGTTAAGGAAGCATGAGGAGAACTAGGCGACCAATTTGGAGTTGTTAGCCCTCGTGTATGCCCTGAGAGTGTGGAGACACTACCTGATTGGATGGAAATTCAAACTAAAAACAGACCACTATGGTTTACCAAACCTTTTTATGCAAAATGACTTGCACGCGCGGCAAGGGCGTTGGTCAGAACTGATTATCGATTACGATTTTGAGATTTCCTACTTAAAAGGAACAATGAACAAAGTGGCAAATGCAGTGATTCAGAGACCACGCATATTTTCAGTGATACCTCTTCAAACAAATCTATGCGAAAGGATTCTAACTACAGCACGACGTTGACTTGTATAGAGAGGGTAAGGAATTTTTCGGACAAGACACCATGTTGATACCAAAATTGAGGGTTATATTGTGGACAATGGGATCTTTGAGATATAATAACTGGATTTACTTACCGCCCAACGAAAAATTGAGAAGTTTTGATCTTATGCGTAGCTCATAGAGTAGTGTACATGGCTAATCCATGAGTCATGAAGATAAGGATCGACCTTAAGCTCCTATTCTTATGGAAGGGATAAAGGTGGACATCATCAACTGCGTGGCAAGATGGCTGGAAGGTTGGCGGGTGAAGGTTGAACATAGACATCTGGCAAGATTGCTACAACCACATGTTATTCCAAAATCGACATGGTAGGTCATTTCGACAGACTTCACTGTTGAATTATCATTGATGGGAAGGAGGCATAACTCGATTGTCATGACAGTTAACACTCTAACAAAGAGTTCACATTTTGTCCCTATGCGTATGACGCATGAAGTGCCAGGTATAGCTAGAGTTTATATCAGCAAGATTTTGAGACTACGAGATGTACCAAAGGAATCGTATCCGATAAGGGATTCGGTGTTTACAAGATGATTTTGGACGAGTTTCCCAAGAGGCCTTGGGAACACCACTGAACTTTAGTACAACATGTTCCTGAGATAGACAGACTAACCGAAGGAACGAACCAATTTGGGAAGGTTATTTTGCGCATGTGTGTGTTGGACCAATATAAACGTTGGGAATAGTTATGGCCGCTAGCCGAGTTTGCATGCAACAAAAGCCATCAAAGCACCATTAAGATGGTGCCATTTGAGTTTCTTTATGGGTGATCATGTCGGACGCCTTTGAGTTGGGATCGACTTGAGGATGGGGTCCTAGTAGGACCAGAAGCGATCCAAGAATTGAAAGAACAATTACAAATGATACGAAAGGGGATGGAAGAAGCGTAGGATCGATAGAAGGGTTTTTCGATGGGCATCACGTTGACCATAATTATGAAAGGACTAACAGCTAGTCGTGCCACATTCTTTGAGGCATTGCACGATGTTTATCTTGTATTCATTGGCGACTTTAGGTCAGTGATCCTACACATGAGATTGATTGAGTTCTTGGCGGATGTTGGGCGAGGGTGCACTCACGGTGGATCCAATCCGCTTTCTGGACCATCGCATTCGACAGCTACAATGTCGAACTGTCGATCAGGTCAAGGTCCAATAGGAGGACGCATATGATGTGCATCATCATTTTCCATTTTTTTGTTTGATAGCTAGACACATAGATATTGTGAGATACTTTATTTCTACACTTTTATACTGTGAAACTTTGCAATGAAGTTTAAAACAAGAGGGGGTGTATGTAACATCCCTCTCTTGCGCACACCTGATTGGACTTATTCTTTGAGGACACGTGCGTGCAAGTGATTTGGTTCATTATATGATTGACTATTTCGTTTGTGGATTTTTATGATGTTGTGATGTGATTATATGTATTTTATTACATTCATGTCGACATGTGCTATTGACTGGTTTCTCCTGAGTGTGCAGGACTCTTGATAAGTTGAGGATGTCGATGGCATCGATGGAGCTCCTTGGACTCTGGATTGAGTCAGGGAGTGGACTGTTTATGGTTTGCGTATTTTTGTAATGGCATATGTGACATATGACTAATATAATATGATGTTGTTTATGGATTGTTGACATGTTTGTTGATGGATGCATGCTGACGATAGCTTGCTAATCATACTCACATTTGGAGGGGAGGGGTCATGCACAACAACCAAAGTTATTGAGGGAGAGGTGTGGCAACAGCCCTGCCACATCCTACTAGAACTCTTGTCGTGGCTTGAACTGTAGATTAACGATTACCTAGTTTGAGAGATCCCTGATGTCGTGAGGGCAAACTGTGACTGTCGCTCATGATGATTCTAAGGGGCGCGCAATAAGGCACTATCCTTATTCCTTAGAGGCTCATAGTCTCCCACAAGGTCACCTGACGAAGTATTAACTCCAAGGGTTTGACGTCTACCAAAATCAGTCAAAAGGCGAGTGGCACCCTTGGAGCACGTAGTGTGTCTTGAAGGGCACATCGCGTAAAATAAACATGAATGCAGGCGATTGGCACCCTTGGAGAACGTAGTGCGTCTTGAAGCGCACATCACGATTTTTAACTCTGGTAAGTTAATAAACCTAGAACCTAGAAAACTATGCATCCTTAGGACCTGGTCAACCTTAAAATGAATGATTGTATGAGTAAAGTTTAATAACTAATTTTTCCCTTAAAAATTGTCGCCAAGCCTAGTGAATTTAAAACCTAGGTCTAAGTAGAACATGTGAACAAAAAAATGGACATGTAACAAGAAGGGGGTAAAGAAAATTCAAACATTAATAATTAAAGTAAAATTTTAATGAAGGATTAAATTATTAAAAGGGTAAATTGTTGTTTATGTCTAAACTTGCTAATTCTGAACTTAGATAAAAAGGGGAACTTAAAAAAAAGGGGAAACTTAAAGAAAAAGGGGATTGTCTAACATAGTAGGAAATCTAGTCTTTGGAACCTTCTAATTGTGAACTCAACTAGATTTTAAGAAAGGCATCAGTCATTTAAGAATTGTAAGGGAATAAAGGGACATCGAGGAGCATTTTTAGAAACGCTTTTAGGTGGGTGAGGGAAATAGGAAAATCTAATTAATTAATTAATTGATTTTTTGGTGCAACTAAGGGATCGGATGGCATGTGTACGGGGGAGGTTTATCCTCATTAAAATTTTAATAAAAAGAATCTAATGAGGGTTTGGGCAAGTAATCACTAAGAAAAATCTATAAAAAGGATGGCGGAGGAGGAGTATAGATCACGTCTGGCAGACGTAAGGTTACGCTGTCGATATTTTCCTTGACTATTTTTTCTTGTGGGAGTTGGGATGCCCAACTCGGATAGGAGTGGTAGCTCGACCTTGCGAGGCAAGCAGGGAGCTAGCTTTTCTCTAGTTGTGCGCATGGCCCCTTTGCGACTCGAGGGGCTACGGGGGAAGAAGAGTACCCCTACGTTGGTTGGGAGGTACCGGTGAGGTCTCAATGATTATCAAGCAGGAGCGAGGAGGAAATGCCAGCTATCAAAAATCACCATCAAGAGCTTATTCGCAGGTTACGGTACTCTACTGAGTTTTACTATGTACTGAACTAGTTTCATTATTCAATTATGATTTATTGGATAAATGGTTTTATAATTTCATATTTGATGCGCATGGATAAAAATTTATTCTACAAGGAGATGTTGGGTTGTTCTAAGTCCTTCACCGTCCATAAGATTAATTATTTGTTGTGTTTTTGGATCTGTTATATGCATTTCAGAAAACGTTGTGTTCATTACATTATATTTTTTTCATTTACTGAAGTTGAACAGAAGATTAACCAATGCAGAGGAGAGGTTCATTTAAATTGTATCATATATGTCTTACCACAACATTCTAGATAGTGTTCGAGTAGTAGCTTGTATGATTGCAATGATATTCTTCCGGATTCATTTAGGCTTTATATTAATTCTATTCTCGCAAATAATTATGTTACTTTGTTCGTCACACTTTCTTGTAGTCATGTATGTTTTCTACTCCGCCTGGTTGAAGGAACTTCCTTTGAGTTAATTTGTTGTGGGACTGGTCAATGCAAGAGGGATGCTTTATGCTTACAAGCCTATTCTACCCAAAATTCGTTGCCCTCCCGGGTTGAACCGCAGGCTCCCATTTCAAACGTTATGGCTTCAGAATATAATTTAGTCTGACTGCCCTTGTATCCCAATCTTATATCCTGTTAGCACATTATGGAAATGGCTGCTTTTTAGAACCAATGGATACACACGGCACACATGAACAATCAGGGTATCAGATTTATCTTGCAACTATTCTGGTTAATTTTGTTTTATGGGTGACACTACAGTGAACTCGAGTAGTCAAGCAAAATACTAAACTTATAAATTGGGAATTTATTTAGGTGTTCGGCATTGATACAACTTTTTAGCTTACATGCGGCCTTGCAGGCAGCCCCAAACTATAGGACTAGAGATACGAAATAGGTGATGGATTAACTGCTTCAAGGATTTTCCCTTTTTGCAATAGGTGTTCCAGACATTTTCTAGGTTTAGAAGGAACCACCATAGTCACCACCACGTACGTTTCATTATATTCTATCTGATACTGGATACAAAAAACAAAATAAGTTCTAAACTACAGTTGCAGTCAAAGCTAGTGCAACGAACAAGGGCCTTGGATAAACAACAGGCTATGGCAACACATACAATCCAAGTGGAAAAGAGAGTCATTCAGGTGCTCTTTAAGAGGCGATATGTTTGAGAGAAGACAAAGTGTGAGTTCTAGGCAGTTTACGCATTGGAGATAGAGTTCTTTCCCCTTGTCAGGGTGCAAGTATCAAAATGGCCATGATCTAGAATGCAGACCTGTTAGTAGATGAAACATAATAAGTAGCAAGCCTTAATGTGCTGTGGAAGAACATATGGACCATGCAAAATCATCACCCTATATATTTTCCCTAGTCGAAGCGATGGGCACTTGATGCATACGAAAGGAGCATCTCTATTGTGCAATTTTTGATAAACCTCGGCGACTGCAGGGATTGGAACCTCCAGCGGGGTCTGATTCCTTTACCACGACCTTTGGTAAGAGTGCAGATTCATGGCTTCTCTGGTCGAGGCACCATCAGTTCCTTTGACATATCTCAATGGCAGACATCGGAGGTGTGGCGAACTGCTGAGAGGGGATTTTCTTCCAAACACTCAGGTGTTACTTCACGAACATGGAGTTTTGTGCTAAGTTCTAGATTCGGGCTTCAATTTTGTTCTGTAGCGATACCCTGCCAGACTTTTTCCGTTTTGGTCGTGTATCCTCAGGCGTGGTGTGCTGAAGTGAATCCATCTCCATATCTCTTTTCATGAGTTATAGCTCCTCCTCCAGCGAGATCTTTGTGGATAAATTACTCTCCCAGTTTTAGCGTGATTTCCCTGATTGGTTGTTGTTTTTCCTCCTTGTCGAACTCACCCACGAATTGTAAAAATAAAAAATAAAACCCCTTTACCTTAATTTAATCTAGGTGTTGTTGATTTATTTTATTGAGGTAATATCGTTCGGGGCGATTGTTAGTGCAGTAAGCAGTTTTATGGTTTAGTTCTCGAAACCCATTGTCGAATGTTGTCGAGGTAAAGTGTTAGGTTAAATAAGTATAAATTAAATGTAACTCCT
>SNQJ01S0211302.1:0-15703 GCA_010110895.2 Picea sitchensis | reverse complement strand
TCAACATCTCTTTGTCAAAGAACTTGGATAATGAAGATGTATGAGAACTATCAATGTTTGAAGCTTCCTCCATCCTTGCAAGATATCAAACTTCAAGACAAAACTTGCACAAATACCAATAGCTAAAACTCTAGCTATCAATGGCAATCACATGAGCAAAACAAACTATGCTCTGATACCACCTGATCTGAAAATAGGGGGCTGACTTGTTATGCTATGCAAGCACCCTCTACTCCATTAAAAATAAACTTTTCAGGACCTTGCTCAATGTCTTTGTTATGCAAGATAAATTATGTGTCAAGTTTATGCATCTTCTTTAAAATGTTCATGTGTGAGGAAATTTTCTTTTAAATGGTTAAATATGTGTTTTAAAATAAATACACAGTGAACATAACTTGCAGCAAATATAACCAGCAAACTCACAACAATAACAAGATGATAAAGGAAATTCACCCCTCTCTGGGCTACATCTCCTTGAGCCTCCATCAATGGACTTGGCTCTCTGGGATTAGTTTGTCAAAAATTATTTTACAAGCTGCTGCTCAACTCCAATGGAAATATTGACTGTACCATTGGGTTCAGAATACATAAAAACCCCAGAAATGACTAATAGAACTCTGAAAACGGATCATGGCTCATCCGGGCATGACCTCTTCTACATGTGGCCTTAAGCTTCCATGAGCTTACTTGTGGCAAAAAAACACCTATAAAAGTCCTCAAATGGATCTAAAACCTATCCCAATGTGTTCAGAGCATAACAATTAGCCAAAAATGACTATTCAGTCATAGAAAATAGACTTGGGCTCATCTGAGCATGACCTCAATTAATGAGGGCTTCAAGCTCTCTGGAGCTCTCTGAAACTTCAATGGTGAAAAACCTGCAAAAGAAGTCTTCAAATGGCTTTGAAAACAGTGCCAATGGATTCAGAACGTCCAAAAACCCCTAGCTGGGCTTTTTCGACACCTCATTTGGCCAAAAAATGAAGAAGATAGGCCTCCTACCATTTTCCTCCTTCAAGCTTGTTGTCTCTGGTTCGCCAAAACGCACCTTTGTACGTCCAACCTAGCTCATGCGCTCAATCTCGTGCTAAAACCTAGCACCAGGTGCATAACCGAATAATGGTGTGAACTGTAGGATGGTTAACGAAACTAAAGCCCCCAACCACCAAACCGTTGGGCATATGGGTAGGCACCCGAAACCGAGGGCTAACCGTTTTAAAAACCAAATCCCTCGCACGCAAAGAGGCAAGGTCATATGGTAAACATAGAAACCGGGGGCTGGTGTTGTAACCGTTGAAAAATCCATGCACATTTTATATGGTGGTCACATGGTAGTGTGTGCAACCGGGGGCTGGGGCTAAGCCCCAGCCCGGACGCGCCCCAACTCAACACATATTCAAACTTAAATAGTTACAAAACCATATGTTTAACAAGGACCAATGCGTGGCGCGCCAGTTGGGTATCCTTTTTCAAAGCTTTGCCAATGGGGGAGGTCCGGGGTTCGATCCCCACGGATTCCATAAATTTTAAACAAACAACCAAACCATACCATAATAGGGTGTCACGTGGCACCAAACCACTTGACCAAAAAGACGCCACGTATCCACCAATGATTCACCCACATATGCCAATAACTAATTGCCACGTCATCAACTTTCACCTCAGCATACGGACATGCCATGTCATCGTACGGCCTCTGCCACGTCAACGTCTGTACGGACTGGACAGTGAGCACAATTTTGTTTTTGCCTGTTTGACGATTTGAACAGAACGTGATATCTCTCTCATCCGACGTTTGTTTGAACCCAAACGAGTTGCATTGGGTTCCTGATGACGAGGCCTACGCACCCATTCGTTTTGAGGAAAATCTGAGAACTTTGATTTTTGAGAAAAAATTTGTCCCCTGGTCCAGATTCTGATCACCCAACATAGGAGGAGGGTTACCCCGGACGTTGCTATGGACGAGGAAGTCGTGCCTCTTTTTCCCGACATTGGTACAACCCGTGCCAGAGATAACAAATATATCTACATTGTCAACCTCTATTGGCACATGAAGACCATCCTTTCTCAAGCCATCACTTCCAGGGATGTTGCTCAAACAAAAATGGTCAGGAAAATTGAATACATTCAGCTTCAAAACCAACTGGTGGAAAAGAAACTCAACATCATCACTGCTAAGCTAGGCATCATCTTTAATGTTGATGGAGAAGAAACTACCCAAGTTCCTCGGGACACTCCTCCCTCTTTTGTTGAATTTTTTTTCATGCTATCTCACGTCTCTAGTATATATGGCTATGGACTTAAGAGCATCAATCCTCAGATTTCTGCAAACTTCTAGACAACTCTTGTTATAAGTTTTAGGGGATTTTTTTTGTAAAAAGTATGTGAACAATATCTCTTTTGATATATCCCGAACAACAAGCCCAATGAAGCATATGTTCTACTACTTCAGTGGTTTCCCTTGTGGCATCTTGTTGGCTACCCGCAACAACCCCCTTCTTTTTCTTTAATCAAAATCTAAGGTCCCTCTAAATTTTACTTGGATTCTTCTTTTGTTTCTCTTTGACTTGATTTGATTGGTATTGGTTTTTTTTGTTTCAAGGTTGGTTTGAGTTTATATTCTTTTCTTTTGTTTGGTTTGAATTTCATGAAATTCAAATGCCATTTTGTTTTGCTTTCTACAGAGTTTTGATGTTGATAGACGAGCTTCATAATTTGGGAGTTTGTTATTACCTCTTCCTTATTGAATTTATCTTCTATGAGAATGGCTTGGTTGAAGACATGGATTAATAACAATGATTTTACAGGAAGAAAACTTATTGCGACACATCTTTTCTATGACATTTGTTCACATTTGATCAAATTTGAACGAAGGAGAGACGAACATAGAAATATTAATTATTTAAACGAAAACATTAATTTTTATCAACTATTTACTTTCGTTTAAATTATAATTATGTTTTCGTCTTTTGCTCATTAGCAAGTTTGACTATTTTGAATAATGGGATCAATACTTCATCAATTAATATCTTAGTTGGTTTCTCATTTTCACAAAATCATTTGGTGGGTTTAATTAATTAAATTCTTTTGTCATTTTGCATCTCATTTTAAAATAAAAATAAAAAATAATTATATATCATTTGTTTGATTTTGGGGAAACCCAAAATTAATATTTTTCTCCTCTCCCTCAACTTGAAGCTTCTAGAATTTTAAGATCATATTTGAAAGGAAAATATAAACAATATTTGTTTACAACTTATAGTTAGCTTTTAGTTTAAATTCATTTTAATTTTATTGTTCTAGATTTTGTTTTATTCACAATTTTTATATTTAGGTTATTAAATTGGTTTATTTTTGTTTCACAGGTTTCTATTATCAGATATTTGGTACAGATCTGATCATGGATTGATTTTCTTATATAAATACGTTCAAGATCATTGATCCAAAAATAGCATTAGATTGCTGCAAATAATTTATGAGCAACAACAAAGAAGATTTGGAAATGCGTTCAAGAACAGACAGATGATTTTGCGGGACTGATTGCAGCAAAACCCTGAGGAATCTCAAGAAACGGCTGAAAACCCATCTGCAGAATGGACCCATTTAGCTTATTCGCAATATTTTTCCCAAACAAACGCGTGATTTGAGAGATATTTTTGTTTCTTTACGAGGAAAATTCCAGGTGGCAAAAATTGTTAGTGACGCCCAAACTGTTCATTCATTGCATAAATATATGAGAAAGTTCAAAGCCAAGAGAGATCCAAGAAATTCATGAGGATTTTATCATTTCTTTTTTGTATATTATTTATTTTGTAAACATTTTCTTTTCAAGAGTAACGGATGGTTGGAATTTTGGGAGAAGAGACCAGTATTTTCGAAGAAGAATATTAAATTTCAGATTGTTTAATGGCTTTTGTCCTATGAGTAAAATGGTTTTGTTTTCATTATAATATCTTTGATTACGGTTCATATTCTTTGAGTAATTGATTATGCATTGATTTAAATTAGCTTTAGTCTGTTTTATCAATATATGGTTAATTGTTATCATTTATGTATTAATTTTGTCAATCTTTAAGAGTCTATTATCTCAATTATCTTGATCTTGGTGATTGTATTATTTTGATACAAATCTTGTATTATATTGAGTTTATTCATGTAATTCATATTTGTAAAGATATAATTGTTCAATTGAGGTTTTTCTTATTGTCGATTAGTCTATTTTATCTTCACTAAGGATAATGATTTGAAAGTTGTTCTTTCTGCATTTTAAATAAGATTTAAATTGTCAGTCAAAGTGATTTTTATCCTGACACTGTCACAATCTTAGAATTACACAACCTTCTGCTATAGATTTCTCTTAACAGACAAGTTGCTCGAGCAACATTTTACAGGAAGGCACAACCAAAAATTCTCTTTAAATACTGGTGAGTTATACGTTAATGATTTTCTTTTTGTTTTGATTTATATTTTGTGAATGTAAATTAACATTTAAGCTTAAATACTTTGTTTATTTAAGTTAAAATATTATTATTTACATTCATTTATTTTCCTTTTTAGTTTCAAGGTTAAAATTCGATTAGTAGTATGTTCTAGATCTATTTAATTTTTCCTGAGATTCGGTTCTCTTGTACAACCTTATTTTACAAGGTTTCTTGTAAATATTGCACCTGTTTATTTGTATATTTTGTATATAAAAGTGTAAATAGAGAATTTATATAGTAGATCTTCGTTGATGAATAGTTGGTTATTTTATTTTCGTAGTTTAGATTAGATCCCTTTATCAGCTAACGGAGTCGTTAAACCCGTCAGGGGTAGTTATTCCAAATGGATTTGGTTATTTAAACAACCTCGAACCGGACTATTCCCTTCCAGATGATGGGTGTGTCACATATGCCTGTCAACAATTGGCGCTAGAAGGAGGGCCGATAAAATTAAATGATTAAATGTTTTAGTTTCAAATTATTTGTTTTAATCATTTAAGTTCTTCGCCCATAGTTATTTTTGATTCATTATCTATCCTTCGGTAATGTCATCCACATGCTTAATGGCTAGTTAGATGACAAGCTAACTCGGAGCCGAATTCTTTATTGTCACATTACAACAATGGCTCCTGCCCAAATTTTTGTATGGGAACGTGTTTTTAATCTCACATCTATTAACATTCCCAATAGGACACTTTATCTCTTGTCAGAACTTACATTCGAATGAGAAGGGAGTACATCCACAGAAGATCATCTTTGTATTTTGTTTATAAATGTTTAAAACACAATATCATTGATTCTAATATTATATGCAGATTGCTATCTCTCACCTTCTGAGGTCGGGTTAAATATTGGTTCGAATCGTTTCCAGCTAATTCGATTCATTCTTTGTCTAAGTTTGTAATTGAGTTTTTATCAGATTTTAACAATTATGATTATGATGAATTAAGTGAAGAATTAAGTTGCGTAGGGAAAGAAAATGATGAATCATTCAATGATTTTTCAATTAGGTTCATACATGTTTGTACTAGATTCCCTTTGAAAGAAATGCATCTTATTGATGAATGGTTTCAATATATCGTTTCTCTCTCAGACAAGCAAGATCAATTAATTCTTAACCAATCTGAATTGAGCACTAATACTCAATCTCAANGGTTCATACATGTTTGTACTAGATTCCCTTTGAAAGAAATGCATCTTATTGATGAATGGTTTCAATATATCGTTTCTCTCTCAGACAAGCAAGATCAATTAATTCTTAACCAATCTGAATTGAGCACTAATACTCAATCTCAACATGGTTTAAAAGTTCATGATGATCTTGAAGTCATTAAAGTACCACATTTTTTGTCAACTTCCTTCATTTTGGCAGATCAAGAGCAGCATGACATTTTACAAGATACAATTTTCGCTTCTGATATTTCTTTGCCAACAATGTCTTTTTCTATTGAGGAAGGAACATTGAATTCAAAAGGAGACCGTGGTCAAACTCTCCAAGATATTACAAATGTTTCTGAAGTAAAAGAGATGGAATGTGAATTTGGTAATCTTGTTGTCAGTAAAACTTCCCCCCACTCATGTGAACAGGTTCAAGATCAATTAGTGGGAGATGACAGCATTGGTCAAACTAGTAATGAATCATCTAATTCTAGTAATTTTCTCTCACATTCACCCTTTTATGATGAACATGATTTGGTCTTGAAAAATATCTCATGTTCTTTAAAAGAACATATGATGAGAGATGATCTGTTTATTCAAGGAGAGGGAACAAAACCACAATTAAAAACGCATATACCTATCATTTCAAGAGATCCATTTCATCTCCTCAATTCTTCTACATATTATTCCTTATACCCTGATATTTTTTATTATCATGCTATGCAATCATGTGTTCCAGGTCACTTTGGAATGAATCATGCACTATATAATCAGGTACAAATTAATGGTGATTTTCGCACAGAAGATAAAGAGGAGAACATTTCCACTCATGATCATATTACTTCTTATTCTAATCAGTTATCTATGGGGGGATGCAAGAATGATTTAAAAGGGTCTCAAATTGTGTCTTCCATTGATTCATCAAAATTTGTGTTTAGAGAAGAATCTAAATTTTTCAATAATCAATTATTTGAGATTCAAAATTACAATCAACCAACACAGATATCAGTGATGATCATTCAAATATGTTGGTTTTTCCATTTAGTTCGTCTCAAGTAATTAATGTCGAAGCATTCGAGCTCAATGAGAAGTTTCAAGAAAACGAGACACTTCTTCTTCAGTTAAAAATCATAATAAGTTCTCGTTATTTTAATCCTACCAATAACATTAGGATCCTTTTACAAGATTCTTTCCATACCAATCCAGTACCTTATTTTCATCAGAAATCTTTTTCATCTATGAATTCTTTCGAACAATCCTATGTTGTTAATTGCACATATTATGATAGGATTGCAGATTGGTTGGAATGTTAAAATCTTCAAAAGTTTCCAAAGTATGGTAAGGTTGTGTTTACCTTATTTGTGAATAAAGATCAAAGAGTTTAACTTAACACATTTTTTTTGTATCCTCCACACGAAGAAATTCGTAGGCAAACAGAAAAATGTCAGGATGATGGGGCACTTCGGTCTTAGCCAATGGTTATGTCAGGTCCTCATAATTTTGACAAGTTTTTTTAATTCAGTTGCATTTTTTCATGCTTTAGTGATCCATATCGCGACAGAATTGCGGATTGGTTGGAGGATTCGTACATCAAAAGTGTTCAAGTGAATGGTAAGGTCATGCTTGCTTTGTTTCTAAATGATTATTATAAAGGTAAGTATGATGTATTCTTTTCATATTCCGATACACTCTCATTCTTGTCACTGATATTCGATTTTGTTTTCATTGCAAGACTGGAGTTACTTCGATGGTTGCACTGGAAATACAACTACACTTAGTATTTTGATTTGTTAAGTAATCTAGAGTAGGTTAGGAGTAGATTTTTTTTTGTTGTTTTTGATATTTTCTTTTTGAATAATTCAGTTATGGAGATGTGAGTATCTAAGGCACAAAGAAAGTTGTCATTTGACTACACTCAGGGGAGTTGTCTTTAAATTCCTCTATATTCCTTAAACAATTATGTTTTGAAATGCATTATCATTGTTAAAACTTGAATGTTTTAAAAGAGAGAGTAAAGAGGTAAAATGTTTTCACTTTCAAGATACAATTTGACATGAGAAGTTGTTTGGTGTGACTTGCCTCTACACCTAACTGCACTTGTTTTAAGTGGGGATTTTCTTGTTTTCTGTCAATTTATTTTATCAGTTGTGTTTCTTTTGGATAATAAGCATGAATAAATTAACATCTCGTGGATCTTTATCCTGTGGAATGAAAAGATTTTAAACAACTTATTTCTTCCTTCATATTCTTGTTAAGATGTTGGTTTGATTGAAGCTTGGGTTTTGGATTTATAAATTAGTTGTATTATTTTCTTTTTTTTGTTGATTTGTTGATTTGTTGACTTTGATTTCTTTCAATAAAATCTTATTTGGTTTGTTGAATGCTCTTTATTTTCTATTTTTGAGTGAGTCTTTTCTTTATTGTTTGTCTATCTTTATGTTTCAATAAATTTGTTGTTTGAAACTTATCACCATATGGAAATATTATTCAAAAGATCATACCACCTGTTGGTCTCCAAATAACCTGAGATAGTCCAAATCTGGTCTTGAAATAAGATTTATCTCAACTCTATTAGACAAAAAAAAAATCGATTGTTACCATTCTTCTTTCCCTTCAACATTCTTGTAAGGAATTGTCTCTGAAAGTTGGAGTTATCTATGGTTTTCATGGCTATTATAAGAATGTTTACACCATCCTAGTCCTTAAGGGTCATTCCATTTTTGCTTCCCCATCTTCTAGATAATCTCTTATTCAGAGAATAAAATCAAATTCCGTGATTGGATCACCTGTGAGCTTGAAATAATGAAGCATAAAGTTTCTAATTGAGAGTTGGAAGGTCTCATCACGAGTCGATCCATCATGACCATAGGAAGTTTACAGAAGTGACACTACCATTTATGGTCACCAAGCTAGTGTAGTGGCCTTCAGTCTTCTCAACTGAAGGACAAGAGGTCGCATCACGAGCCGACTTGCTCACCTCCATGGATTTATGTGGATGACGTTTCTTACTAACTGGTCACCAAGCAAGAGCAGTGACTTTCAATTAGTCACCAAATGTTAAAAGAATAAAACTTAATAATTCTAGGAATGATCCATCATGTGTGCATAAACTATTAGATGGGATCAAGGCGATCGGATAGGTTAAAAGGTAACCTTGTCGAGGCTATGAACACATGCTGGAAGCAGGGGCCCTGCCTATGGTATTGAAGTCCTTTTCTTAAAACTGTCATGACCCATTGGTGAGACAATAGTTCAGATTTTAATTATTTACAAGATATTTCCCCTGAATTCATGAACGATGGTAACATCAATCTATATATGTCTGCAGAGCTAATATCAATACTATATAGACCAAACAAGGGATTTTCTTAAGGAAATTTCAAGATATGACAGCTTGGTACCTCTTACTATAATTCCTCATAACGATATGTTTTGAATCAATGTAGAGATAATTTATTCGCCTAGTGAGTCGTCATTTGTTGGTTGCCCGCAACAACCCCCTTATTTTTCTTTAATCAAAATCTACGGTCCCTCTAAATTTTACTTGGATTCTTCTTATTTTTTTCTCTTTGACTTGATTGGATTGGTATTGGTTTGTTTTGTTTCGAGGTTGGTTTGAGTTTATATTCTTTTCTTTTCTTTGGTTTGAATTTCATGAAATTCAAATGCCATTTTATTTTGCTTTCTACAGAGTTTTGATGTTGATAGACGAGCTTCATAATTTGGGAGTTTGGTATTACCTCTTACTTATTGAATTTATCTTCTATGAGAATGGCTTGGTTGAAGACATGGATTAATAACAATGATTTTACTGGAAGAAAGCTTATTGTGACACATCTTTTCTATGACATTTGTTCACATTTGATCAAATTTGAATGAAGGAGAGACGGGCATAGAAATATTAATTATTTAAATAAAAACATTGATTTTTATCAATTGTTTACTTTCGTTTAAATTATATTTATGTTTTCGTCTTTTGCTCATTTAGGTTATTAAATTGGTTTATTTTTGTTTCACAGGTTTTTATTATCAGATATTTGGTATGGATATGATCATGGCTTGATTTTATTATTTAAATATGTTCAAGATAATTGATCCAAAAATAACATTAGATTGTTGCAAATAATTTATGAGCAACAACAGAGAATATTTGGAAATGCGTTCAAGAACAGACAAATGATTTTGTGGGACTGATTGCAGCCAAAACGTGAGGAATCTCAAGAAACAGCTGAAAAATCATCTGTAGAATGGACCCATTTAGCTTACTTGCGAGATTTTTCCCAAACAAACGCGTGAATTGAGAGATATTTTTGTTTCTTTACAAGGCAAATTTCAGGTGGCGGAAATTGTTAGTGATGCCCAGACTGTTCATTCATTGC
Organism: Picea sitchensis; assembly: GCA_010110895.2. NCBI lineage: Eukaryota > Viridiplantae > Streptophyta > Pinopsida > Pinales > Pinaceae > Picea > Picea sitchensis. The sequence continues at coordinate 5,685 of SNQJ01S0211302.1, read as the reverse complement.
ATAAATATATGAGAAATTTCAGAGCCAAGAGAGATCCAAGAAATTCATAGGAGGATTTTTATCCTTTCTTTTTTGTATATTATTTATTTTGTAAACTTTTTATTTTCAAAAGGAGTAAGGAATGGTTGGAATTTTGGGAGAATTGACCAGTATTTTCGAAGAAGAATATGAAATTCCAGATTGCTTAATGGATTTTGTCCTGTGAGTAAAATGGTTTTGTTTTCATTATAATATCTTTGATTATGGTTCATATTCTTTGAGTAATTGATTATGCATTGATTTAAATTAGCTTTAGTTTGTTTTATCAATACAGGGTTAATTGCTATCATTTATGTATTAATTTTGTTAATCTTTAAGAGTCTATTATCCCAATTATCTTGATCTTGGTGATTGTATTATTTTGATACAAATCTTGTATTATATTTAGTTTATTCATGTAATTCAGATTTGTAAAGATATAATTGTTCAATTGAGGTTTTTCTTATTGTCGATTAGTCTATCATATCTTCACTAAGGATCATGATTTGAAAGTTGTTCTTTCTGCATTTTAAATAAGATTTAAATTGTCAGTCAAAGTGATTTTTATCTTGATGCTGTCACAATCTTAAAATTACACAACCTTTTGCTATAGATTTCTCTTAACAGACATGTTGCTCGAGCAGCGTTTTACAGGAAGGCACAACCAAAAGTTCTCTTTAAATATTGGTGAGTTATATGTTAATGATTTTCTCTTTGTTTTGATTTATATTTTGTGAATGTAAATTAACATTTAAGCTTAAATACTTTGTTTATTTAAGTTAAAACATTATTGTTTACATTCATTTATTTTCCTTTTTAGTTTCAAGGTTAAAATTTGATTAGTAGTATGTTCTAGATCTATTTAATTTTTCCTGAGATTTGATTCTCTTGTACAACCTTAGTTTACAAGGTTTCTCGTAAATAATGCACCTGTTTATTTGTATATTGTGTATATAAAAGTGTGAATAGAGAATTTATATGTAACATCTCGCTCTTGCGCACACCTGATTGGACTTATTCTTTGCGGACACGTGTGTGCAATTGATCTAGTTCATTATATGATTGACTATTCCGTTTGTGGATTTTGATGATGTTGTGATGTGATGATATGTATTTTATTATATTAGTGTCGATAGGTGCTATTGAATAGTTTCTCCTGAGTGTGCAGGACTCTTGATAAGTTGAGGATGTCGACGGCATCGATGGACCTCCTTGTTCTCTAGATCGAGTTAGGGAGTCGATTGTTTATGATTTTCGTATTTCTATTATGGCATATGTGACATATGACTGATATAATATGATGTTTTTTATGGATCGCTGACATGTTTCTTGATGGATGCAAGTTGACGAAAGCTTTCTAATAAGACTCACATTTGGAGTAGAGGGGTCACGCACAACAACCAGAGTTATTGAGGGAGAGGTGTGGCAGCAGCCCTGCCACAGCCTACTAGCACTCTTGTCATGGCTCGAACTGTAGGTTAACGATTACCTAGTTCTATAGATCCACGATGTCATGAGGGAATACTGTGACAGTCGCTCACGGTGATTCTAAAGGGCGCGCAATAAGATAGGGTCCTTATTCCTTATAGGCCCTTAGTCTCCGACAAGGTCACCTGACGAAGTATTGACTCGAGGGGTTTGACGTCTACCAAAATCAGTCAAAAGGAGAGTGGCACCCTTGGAGCACATAGTGCGTCTTGAAGGGAACGTTGCATAAAATAAACATGAATGCAGATGAGTGGCACCCTTGGAGCACGTAGTGCGTCTTGAAGGGAACGTCGTGATTTTTAACTCTGGTAAGTTAATAAACCTAGTACCTAGAAAACTATGCATCCTTATGAACCGATCGGCCTTAAAATGAATGATGGTATGAGTAAAGTTTAATAACTAATTTTTCCCTTAAAAATTGTCACCAAGCCTAGTGAATTTAAAACCTAGGTCTAAGTAGAACATGTGAACAAAAAACAAATGGACATGTAACAAGAAGGTGGTAAAGAAAATTCAAACATTAATAATTAAAGTAAAATTTTAATGAAGGATTAAATTATTAAAATGGTAAATTGTTGTTTATGTCTAAACTTGCTAATTCTAAACTTAGATAAAAAGGAGAACTTAAAAAAAAGGGAAAACTTAAAGAAAAAGGGGATTGTCTAACATAGTAGGGAATCTAGTCTTTGGAACCTTCTAATTGTGAACTCAACTAGGTTTTAAGAAAGGCGTAAGTCATTTAAGAATTGTAAGAGAATAAAGGGACACTGAGGAGCGTTTTTAGGAATGCTTTTAGGTGGGTGAGGGAAATATGAAAATTTAATTAATTGATTAATTGATTTTCTGGTGCAACTAAGGGATCGGGTGACATGTGTACGGGGGAGGTTTATCCTAATTAAAATTTTAATAAAATGAATCTGATGAGGGTTTGGGCAAGTAATAACTATGAAAAATCTATAAAAATGATGGAGGAGGAGGAGTATGGATCATGTCTAGTAGGCATAAGGTTACTCTGCCGATATTTTTCTTGATTGAATTTTCTTGTGGGAGTTTGGATGCCCAGCTTGGATAGGAGTGGTAGCTCGACCTTGCAAAGCGAGTTGGGAGATATATTTTCTCTAGTTGTGCGTGTGGCCCCTTTGCGGCTCGAGAGGCTACGGGGGAAGAAGAGTACCCCTAGCGTTGGTTGGGTGGTACCGGTGAGGTCTCAATGGTTAGCAAGCAGTAGCGAGGAGGAAACGTCAGCTATCGAAGATCACCATCAAGAGCTTCTTCGTAGCTTATGGTACTCTACTGAGTTTTACTACGTACTGAACTAGTTTCATTATTCAGTTATTATTTATTGGACAAATGGTTTTATAATTTCATATTCGATGCTAATGGATAAAAATTTATTCTACAAGAAGATGTTGGGTTGTTCTAAGTCCTTCATCGTCCATAAGATTAATTATTCATTGTGTTTTTGGATCTGTTATATGAATTTCAGAAAACATTGTGTTCATTACATTATATTTTTATCATTTACTGAAGTTGAACAGAATATTAACCAGTGCAGAGGACATGTTCATTTAAATTGTATCATATATGTCTTACCACAACGTTCTAGATAGTGTTTGAGTAGTAGCTTGTATGATTGCAATGATATTCTTCTGGATTCATTTAGGCTTTATATTAATTATGTTCTCGCAAATAATTATGTTACTTCATTCGTCACACTTGCTTGTTGTCATGTATGTTTTCTACTCTGCTTGGTTGAAGGAAATTCCTTTGAGATAAATTGTTGTGGGACTGGTCAGTGCAAGAGGGATGATTTATGCTTACAAGCCTATTCTACCCAAAATTTGTTTCCCTCCCTGGCTGAACCGCAGGCTCCCATTTCAAACATTATGGCTTTGAAATATAATTTAGTAACAGACTGGATGCCCTCGTATCCCAATCTTATATCATGTTAGCACATTATGGCAATGACTACATTTCAGAACCAGTACATACACACAACACACATGAAAAATCAGGGTATCAGATTTATCTTGCAACTATTTCGGTTAATTTTATTTTATGGGTGACACTTCAGTGAACTCGGGTAGTCAAGCAAAATACTAAACTTATAAATAGGGAATTTATTTAGGTGTTCGGCATTGATATAACTTTTTAGCTTACACGCGGCCTTGCAGGCAGCCCTGAACTATAGGACTAGAGATACGAAATAGGTGATGGAATAACTGCTTCAGGGATTTTCCCTTTTTGCAATAGGTTCTCCAGCCGTTTTCTAGGTTTAGAAGGAACCGCCATAGTCACCACCACGCACGTTTCATTATCTTCTATCTGATCCTGGATACAATGAACAAAATCAGTTCTAAGATACAGTTGCAGTCAAAGCTAGTGCAACGAACAAGTGCCTTGGATAAACAACAGGCTTTGGCAACACATACAATCCAAGTGGAAAAGGGAGTCATTCAGGCGCTCTTGAAGAGGTGATATGTTTGAGAGTAGACAGAGCGTGAGTTCTAGGCAGTTTATGCATTGGAGACAGAGTTCCTACCCCTCGTCAGGGTACAAGTATCAAAATGGCCATGATCTGAAATGTAGGCTTGTTAGTAGACAGAACAGAATAAATAGCAAGCCTTACTATGCGGTGGAATCGCATCTGGACCACGCAAAAGCATCACCCTGTATATTTTCTCCAGTCGGAGCGATGGGCACTTAATGCATATGAAAGGAGCATCTCTGTTGTGCAATTTCTGCTAAACCTCGGTGACTGCAGGGATTGGAACCTCCAGTGGGGTCTCATGCCTTTACCACGGCCTCTCTTAAGAGTGTGGATTCATGGCTTCTCTGGTCGAGGCACCATCAATTCCTTTTACTGCTCTCAATGGCAGACGTCGGAGGTGTGGCGAACTGCTGAGACGGGATTTTCTTCCAAATCCTCAGGCGTTACTTCACGGACAGGGAGTTATGTGCTAAGTTCTAGATTCGGGCTTGAATCTCGTTCTATAGCGTTAACCTGCCATAATTTTTTCGTTTTGGTTGTGTCTCCTCAGGCACGGTGCGCTGAAGCGAATCCATCTCCAGATCTCTTTTCCTGAGTTATCTCTCCTCCTCTAGCGAGATCCCTGTGGAGAAATTACTCTCCCATTTTTAGCGTGATTTCCCTGATTGGTTGTTGTTTTTCCTCCTTGTCGAACTCACCCATGAATTGTAAAAATAAAAAATAAAACCCCTTTACCTTAATTTATTCCAGGAGTTGTTGATTTATTTTACGGAGGTAATATCGTTCGGGGCGATTGTTAGTGCAGTAAGCAGTTTTATGGTTCGGTTCTCGAAACCCATTTTTGAATGTTGTCGAGGTAAAGTGTTAGGTTAAATAAGTATAAATTAAATGTAACTCCTTTGTTGCCCTTTTATTAATGATGTTTAGTATCTAATTCTAATGTTGGAGTTGGTTTACCTTCTATTTATGGACCTTAGGAGATTTTACCCTTTTCCCCTCAATTTATCCCTTCGCTACCTTATACGCGTGTTTCTTATTGACGATAAGGTTAGTGGAATACCTTTTTACTCCCCTAAATGGAGTTGTTGATTTTTGGAGTAGATAGATTCCCTTGCACCTGAAAATTAAACCAATGATTGCTTATGCGCTATGAGTTAAACCGAAACTTCTCTTGTGCTACTAAATTGATGAATGGTGCTAATGGAGTTGGTAGTTATCTTGCACCTTGTAGATAGATTGATGATTATCGTGCACCCTGAGAAGTAGAGTGGACGATTACTCATGCGCAATTATTATCGTGATGTATCATTGATTTAGTAAGTGATTATTTGCATGTTGAACTTAATAGATTCTACTTCGTCACGAAATTGTGTTGGCGGATAGTTTTCTAAGCGATTGGGTTTTTGCGCACTTGAACGATGATGGTCTATTCTTTAATTAAGAGATCATAATAAATGCATGCATCGAGTTATGTCGATTTTGACTTATCCGGTAGTTAGATCACGTGCGCATCTTAAAAATAAAGGTAATACACTTGCGTCTCAACCCTTATCGTCATTGAAGGATGAAGTTTTACCTTCTTTTTCCACTTGAATTTAATGTTGATCATCTTGCGTCATGACTAAGTTGTCAATTTACTCTTGCATCCATTAAATTAATGTTGATTGATTGAGTGGATAGATCTTGGC
>SNQJ01S0211301.1:5537-15917 GCA_010110895.2 Picea sitchensis | reverse complement strand
ACTTAAGCTATCATCACTACTGTACTTGCCATCAATGACAAGTCTATGCTGCCTGTAAAACATGCCAACACTCCTTTGTACATTCTTCCTGCACCCATGTCATCTTCATTGCTGTGTCATCATCTAGCTTCTTCTGCCTTAGATGATTGCCATCAATGACAACCTTGACATTCTGAATCCTCTCTGCTATTGCCATATTTCCAACATGATGAAGGTATTTGGACATGAAGGACAATGCACATGTAGACACAACACCCATGGATGGATATTACACATCATGTTGTTTCCAGTGGTAGGTGGCACGTCACGTGGATTCTCATGGTTGAGGAGAAATGAATTTTTGAATATGACAAAGTGAATTGAAGAAGGTAGTACAGGTCGGCCCTGAAGATAATTAAAGAAAAGAATTATAAAATAAGAAAGTGTCAGGTCAGCCCTAATGTTAAAAGGAAGTGACATAAAGGGTATAAACACATATCATTATACATTCATTTTACACACAAAAATTGAATTTCAGAGGAAATCTAAAGTAAATAAGGTCGAATTTCAAGGGAGGATGAAGTCTTTTGGTGATGTGTTCTAAGGTATGTTATTTACAGGTCATCTTACCATTTTCGATATAATTTTTTTCTAGAATGATTAAGATGATGAAATTGATATGGTTTTTAGAATACATATCTAGGTACCTGTGGTAAAACTTTCAGCTCTTTATTCGCTATAATTTTGCAGATACCCTCTGTGGAAGATAGGGTTTTTGACTAGTTCTAAAGCTAGTCATAAACATGTGTTTCAAGTAAAATAGTCATAACTTATTCATAGAGAATCCAAATGAAGTGAGACCAATTTCATTGGAAATAGTACGGTCTGTATTTTCTTGTGTGATATTTTTAGAATAAGATGTTAAATATTTAGCGCGGGGCATTCTATACAAGTTCTCTCTCCTAAATAAACCAAAATTGAATAAGGTCTACCATTCTCTCTATAACTTATTTTTGGGGAGGATTCAAAGAGTGAAACTTGGAGGAGTTTCAGAGAATACACTGAGTAATATTATCTATAGGATCAAATTATTCTAAAAATTGAATAATTGCAGAAGTTGAAGAAGTCTTAGGAAGCATTATCAGTTTCTATGTGATGGTTGGTTGATGGTGATGATTTAATGTAAAGTTTTATTATCTCTCATATATTCTTGGGTGGAAGGAAAGGGCAAGTATGGAGAGGTAAAACCTTTCTTGATATTGGAGGATTGTATCTTCCTCTTGGAGGTTTATCCCTCCCTTTATACTTGGAAGGTGTAGCTACCTTTGGAATTCATTACTTCCCTTGAACAATAACTATTGATTATTTCTCATATATTATGCATGGTGTATTGTGGTGTATTGGTGTAACTCTTATACCATTTTTCATTGTTCATTGGATATAATTTAATGGTTTAAGTATAAGTTGAAAAACATTTTAAATTGTACTTGATACTGATTCACCCCTTCTCAGTATCAATAGAAAATGTCTCTTCAAATTCTATCCCTCCAACCTATGTGTATCCTTTAGATACCAATCTAGTTTTTTTCCTTATAACATTTCCATATTCATTCGATTTATTTCTGAAAACCCACTTTGTTCCAATCAAATTTTTATTCTTTGGTCTTGGAACCAATTCCCAATTGTCATTCTTCTTGTTGATTATTTGGGTTTGTTGTCATTGATGTCAACCCTTGAAGAAAGTCTGGTAGTGAATTCCAGTAGCACAAAGGTTTGGGTAATGGAACCAAGTTTGTTTGATGTATAATGGTATGAGTTTTAATATATTTGAAGGTAATAATATTCTAGTTGTATAGTACATGCCATTCCATTTTCGATGGTATGTGGAACATTACATAACTCCTCACGGTTAGAGAGTTATGGCCATGTGAAGTTGGAGAACGCTCATGAGTCGTCTAGAAGCCCCAAAAGGTCAAAGTAGTCAAAGTGGGTGAAAAGAAGAAATTATTTAAATAATAAAGTGAAGTGATTAGTGTACTATAAGTCAAAGTGGATACAAAATAATTTATTTAAATAATAAATTTAATGGAGAAATTACTAAGTGGACTGTTACGAGGGAAAAACTCTCTATGGCCAGGGTAAACCACAACAGACAGGTATGACTGCAGAAATCTACTCAATTCCAACATATGCTATATAAACCAATGTGCAAGCGAGATAAGAAAGAAACCTACCTCGTTCCAATGTTTGAAAATGTCCACCATTGAGCACTTCGACCCAAATATTTATACCTGCAACAAATTCTCAACAAACAAGTAGAGCAAGCATATAGTGATAATATAAAAGGTTAGCACATTAGATAGCATAATCCATCAATAAACATTACAAACAAGCCCATGGATAATAATCATATATTTGCATGTTACCAATAGGAAGGAAAAGGAGTATTTATATTAATAAATGATTAGCAGAAGTGATAACATTATAGACTTCTGTGTCGGCATGGTTCAGAACCAAGAAACCAAGTTCCTTCCAACTGGGTCTCCACCACTTCAATCCTCCACCAAAGGAAAGCTCATATAAAAGAGACAATGAGGTTCTCTCAAAAATAGGGAAAGATCTTGGGGGATGAACACTATGTTCAAACATGAGGGACAAAGTTATGCAGACTCAATATGAAGTAATTTCTCCAGAGTAATTTTTCTCTCAAAGTTGAATGTTTTCTCCTCTTTTCCATAGCTCGGAATTGTTCTCTTATAGCCTTCAAAATGCAACTGAAGGGCTGAGTTGGAACGTTTCCAGTATATGGAAGGCCAAGGATCAGATATCTCTTGTCGTGACATGGAAACCCAACTTTATTTTTTTATTTTCTGGCACAAATCTCGATGTACATGGGCTATAGTGGAGCAACCTGCATATACACATGTTGTATAGTATATAGGGTGCGTATATACGGAAAAATATGTATTTTTAGCTCTAGATTCATCAAAAAGGGATGACAAGTCTGCATAGGGAAATGGAAAAAGGCCATTTATGCAATATAGCAATGGTGAGGCAAATCTTTCTATAACAAATGCCCCCTAATGTGTGAGATCAGAGGAGTATCTGTGATGGTCGAAATACATTATACATAACCCAGAAGTGGAGTGGTGTAAACCCAACTGGAAAGACTAGTTGCTCATTACATTCTGTGTTGACTTTACATACATGGATACTAATAGAATACAATGCAGATCCATGTGGAAAATATACCAAATAAGTTTTTGTGGCCATGAATAGGCAAATACAAATGCGGTTATATGCAAAAAGTTGTCATAATCATGACCAAGGCCTACTAGAACCAGTCTCAAAACCAATCTGAAGATATCTGTATACAATGGAGTATAATCTGATGTCCCATGATTATTGAAGTCAAATAGGTGTTGGTCCAATGAAAGGGAAGCAACAACTCAAGAAAGTTGTGGCCACATAGTGATGTCTTCAAGTCTTCTACACTATCCTCCAAGGGTGCAAGTCTACATCATGTGAATAAAGGAGTTGAGGTCGAACACAATGAGACATCATTTGATTACTAGTCATTGAGGTATACCGTTAACAAACGCGAGACAACCTACCAATAATGAAAGTAGGTATCAAGGCACTGAGCACATTCCTACAAGTGTGAATAAAGGAGTCGGTGTTGAACACTTGAGGAATCCATTGATCATGATACATTGATGTATTCCCATCTATCAATGGTGAGAAATCCTGCCACTAATGACTGCAAGCCTCAAGGTACTCATAAAACTCTAGGTCCCATATCCAGAATAAATGAGCTGAAATCGATGGAAAGATACCCACTGAAAGGAGAGCATTAAGGCATCTCCCATCAGTCAAAACGAGGAACAAAGTAGGAGCTTCATAATTTGGTGGATATCGGACGAAGAACATGTTCATGAACCAACGACCCTGTGCATCTTTCACGTGTGCCAAATGCAAGCGGTACACGAAAAATACCCTCTGAATAAAAGATAATGATGAAAATTGTTGTCAAAGGTAAGGAAACCACCAAAAAGGCTAATGGAATCCAAGACACTGCACGAATCCCAAAGTGTGAATAGATGTCTTTTCGTCGAACACAAGGGAAACCACCCAGTCAGCGCCCAATGATGAAATATCGACTGTTGGGTTCAAGGTGTCCTACCAATGATGAAAGTAGGGCCAGGATGCATGATAATACCATAGTATCATGTGATTCTGAGACAAATTGAGGGTATGACCATCATGCAAAGTCAAGAGTTCTGAGGAATGGCCGACACAGGTTGATAGACTTCCTTTGAACAAGAGCTTGAGATGTATGGTAGACTCTGACAGCATAGAATCAATGTTGTGACTATTAGATACAGGAGGCATCAATAATGTTCTCTATAGGGACTGGAAGAGTAACCAGTCGGTAGAGAAAATTATGTAATGATATCATCTTCCTAAGGCCATGCTAAACCCAAAATTATGATGACACAAGGACTCAATAAATTTGTGCTCTATTCAAAGGTGACACGACTGCTGCCAAATATAATATAGTACTCCCTTCCCGCCCATATTTTTTTTTCTTTCATAAACAAATGAGTGCTATGATACAGAGGAGGAAACGAGTGTCGCAAGTAAGCAAAACTAGTTCCAGCAGTGGAACGTACCTATGCTCAATGCAAGGAAATGCATGCGGAAATGGACACTCGGGGTGATGTTCCCTCTAGCGTATAGGGTGTAAAATTGTGAAGGATATAAACAAGGCTCTACTTGGTTGAGGATGCAAAAACTACTTAGGAAATGGTTTATAACGCAAAGCAAGAACTGGCTAAAGGATCAATATTGCAAGCAAGGGCATGAGATGTAATCACAACTTAACGCCAAAAAATGTCATTTTTTATGTCTTTTAGTCTACTTGGTGTGAAAAAGGGATAAAATTGTGCCAAATAGATGTATTTTCAAATCCAATTTACGAGTGTGAAAAAGACAAGTTCACTCTACAATATTTTCTATTTTTGGTAACGAGTCGGAAAAGAGATTAACTAAGACTCATGACCTTTCAAATCCAATTTAACGAGTTTGAAAGGGACAAATCACTCGGCAATATTTTTGGTTTTTAGATGAGTCACAAAATCGCTTAACTAAGACTCATTTATGATGTTCTAATAAACATGTAAAGGGGGAGGCCAAGGCTCCCATATCGGTCTTCTGTGGAAGGTCAGTATCTTACGGATAGCTGACAAAATCTTGGGAAAACCCAAATCTCTCCAAGTTGAAGAGGAGAAAGTGCTAACAGAGTATATAGTCTCCATGACGATTCAAATAATGTCTCTTAGTGGAAAAGACATAAGTGGGGGTATGGGATGCCCCATCAGGTCGTCCCAATAGAAGGGAACCTCATCAGAACTTCGAGGGAGAGCACTCGAGGGAAGAATAAATCTCTCTCGTTCAGAAGGAGAAGGATCTAGCATATTGATAACATGACTGGAGGATGTATAATTCTTTATACAGAGAGTTGGATTGACCATATATTGCACTAGTATGACCTCCTCTTCAGATCTAGGCTGAAGAGGATGCGTGGTGATAGGTATAGGATCTTTGATAACGGGGTGAGGTCAGGAGAAGGTAGCATTGTGTCTCTCAAAGGAAGAATAGGGTGCAGGGAAATTACAGATGTCTCAGAATCTGAAGGGCTCTTGGGAGAGCTCCATGCTCCTGGTATCTTGATATTATCTAGACACAAACGAGTAAGGTGAGTTCCTTCACAAGTCTTGCAAAGGAATTTAGGCTTACATTTGAGACGTCTGGGCATCTCGATGCACCCATCATTTTTTACAACAGCTGGTGACATGCTCTCATCATGACTGGCAGAGGTAAGAGAGTCTTCTCCTATATGATGAATAGATATTGGAGATGTGACATGGCTATGATTCAGGGTGAATAGGATGGTGACCCCAACATAATTGGCAGAGGTTGGGTGCAAGATATCGACATAATTTGTAGAAAATGTTGACCCATCTCTTGCGTGACTGGCAGAGGTTGGTGATGGAGCAGCAATATGAATGATAGTGACTGGGATAGCAGTAGATTGTGGCATTTGATGCCAAGGTTTGGGGAAATATTGGTTTTGAAACATTGTAGGCCAAGTAGGATCCTGGTGTATCTCCTGTCCCTGCTCAGAAAGGTGGTGGCCTATGCCAAAATGGTCCAAATAGGTTTGAATGGGTGTCATCACTAAGGTCTGTGAAGAGACAAAGGTAGGAAAAGAATTATTCGAGTGATGATATATGTTTCGCCCTTGTGAAGGGGTCCCATTGAGAGGGTAGCCTAACCGTAAAATTGATTCTCCCCGTATGAAATACTTTGGGGTACTTGAGGGCTTGTCATGGAAAAAGTGTTCGATGAAACCAACATGGAAAACAAAATATAAATGGATGGGGTGTAATACGTGGTATAAGTACCCATCTGAGCACTGGCTCCTAGAAGAGCGTAACTAACATTGGATCCATAAGGGGGAAGGTTCCAACCTCCCGTAGGGACACGACTCATATCAAATGAAGTAGTAGGCATTAGAGCCATGGTGCCCCTAGATCCAAATATAGGATTCATATACATGGGTTAGGGAGAGGATTGCATGGGTGAAGGCATATCAATAGAAAAATGACTAGAGACCCAAGGTGTGGACTGAGTGTTAAAGTTCTGCATACCATTGTGAAAATCGGAAGGATTTGTCCCCATGAAATGAGTAGGTATCATGGGATGAGTAGCAGTAAATGAGGGAGCAAAAGAAACTCCACTATCCATGATGATGACACCCAAAAGAGACTTCTAAGGCCAACTAGTAGTCAAAGAGCATACCAAAAGGTCAAAAGGCCAATATGCATGCAAACGGGCTAAAGTGGTTGAGTGGACTCCCTTGCTAAAGAAGGTATGTCTCATTCAAGAGGGACCTGAGACTCTCCACTAAAGTTTGGAGGTAACATAATCAGTTATAGGGGCCCTCGTGGGCTTAACAACCAGTCGGTTAGACTCCCCTGGAGAAGTAATCTTCCATAAAGCCTGTGTGATGTTCGACCCCTATCTGACCCAGGGTACAAGAAAAATAACCCCTGCAAGTAACCTATGAGATACCTAAGTCAAGAAACTAATAAACCATTGTATAATAGATGCACGGGTGAGCAGTTGTAAGTCTGGATTACCATATGGGAAGGGTAGCAAAGCCTGAAACCTTGAAAGAACTACCTCTCACAGAGGTATGGGTACTAGAAAGATCCCCAAATATGAATAAATCCATAGAAATATCTCTGATGCTAGGCAAGTATCCAAGGGTTATCCCTTCACCTAACTTTGTGTGACCTTGTGATTAACTCCGATGTGAGCGGAGCCTCCCGATCTTACCAATTATACAATGGAATTCTCAACTCCCTGTCTCAGACACATATGTTGATTTAATTGCCTTGGAGAAGTTTACTCACAAAATTCTATTCCAAGGCACTAAATCCTAAACTAGTTTGTGCACCCTAAAAAATAAAATCGTTACTAATCAATTTTAGTTTAAAGCGTAAATTTTATTGGTCGTGATTACTCAAAAGGGTATGGAAGTGAAACTCATGATATTATGACTCTGCAAGAAAATAAATATAAATATAATGCAAAGTCTAATTTTAATTTTTCAATGAATGATATGCATATAAAAACAGTGCAATTTTCAATTTCAACTCTGCAATTCAGAAGTAAAATGCAATATTTCACTAAATACACTAAGCTAATGATAAAGATTCAGAAAAAAAAAAAATGCCAAGCAATGTAAAATGCCTATTTTTTTTGTATTTTCAATATATTAAAAAGAAAATGCATGGACTGATAAGAAACCTGATATATAAATTCTACTATGTATAAATAGAATAACTCAAGCAGAATACCAAGAAGCCAAGTAAACAGCCCAGAGTTCAAGGAAAAATCAAAAATGAAAAACAATGAGAAAGACTCCGCCCAAAAATTCAACTCCAAACAGATTTCCTGTCAACCCAGAGAAGCTTAACAGGCACTACATAGACCTAAGAAGGCTCAACAACTATCAAATCCCACCCAACAATCACAAGACGAAGAAAATAGGAAAGGAAAAGTGGTATACGCGATTGTTCAAGAAAACAGTGCATATATACGCAGCTTGCAGTGAGACAGTACGCATGTGTACGCAATTGTCAAGGAAAAAGGCACGTACAGGCTTGAAAACAAGGCCATGCTAGGGAAAAAGGATGAAAACTCAGACCCAGAGTGAATAGAATATGTCAAGCAGGGATACAACAAGAAACACAAAGGAAAAAGAGAAATTTAAGGAGAAAAAGTACTTCAACCCTTAGAAATAATATCTCTCCCTAGTGGAGTCGCCAATTCTATTACAAGGGAAAAACTCTCTATGGCCAGGGTAAACCACAAAAGACAGGTATGACTGCAGAAATCTACTCAATTCCAACATATGCTATATAAACGAATGTGCAAGTGAAATAAGAAAGAAACCTACCTCGTTCCAATGTTTGAAGATGTCCACCATTGAGCGCTTCGACCCAAAGATTTATACCTGCGACAAGTTCTCAACAAACAAGTAGAGCAAGAATATAGTGATAATATAAAAGGTTAGCACATTAGATAGCATAATCCATCAATAAACATTACAAACATGCCAATGGATAATAATCATATATTTGCATGATACCAATAGGATGGGAAAGGAGTATTTCTATTAATAAATGATCAGCAAAGTGATAACATTACAGACTTTTGTGTCGGCACAGTTCAAAACCAAGAAACCAAGTTCCTTCCAACTGGGTCTCCACCACTTCAATCCTCCACCAAAGGCAATCTCATAGAAAAGAGACAATGAGGTTCTCTCAACAATAGGGAAAGAGCTTGGGGGATAAAAATTGTGTTCAAACTTGAGGGACAAAGGGATGTAGACTTAATATGAAGTAATTTCTCTAGAGTAACTTTTCTCTCAAAGTTGAATGCTTTCTCCTCTTTTCCATAGCTTGGATTTGTGCTCTTATAGCCTTCAAAATGAAACTGAAGGGCCGAGTCAGAATGTTTCTAGTATATGAAAGGCCAAGGATCAGAGATCTCTTGTCGTGACATGGAAACCCAACTTCATTTTTGTATTTTCTGGCACAAATCCTGATGTACGTAGGTTGTAGTGGAGAAGCATGCATATACGCATGTTGTATAGTATATAGGGCGCATATATGCGGAAAAATATGTATTTTTAGCTCTGGATTCATCAAAAAGGGATGAGAAGTCTGCATAGGGAAATGGAAAAAGGACCTCTATGCAAGATATAAATGGTGAGGAAAATATTTATATAACATGGACAAGTGGTTAGAAGTGTGTTAGCCCTAAAATAAGGAAAGTGGTTTAAGATGGTTAGAAGGTAACCCCTTGAGGAAGCTACATAAAAGTATAAATAAGAGGCAGGGGTCTCTCATTTGAATTACACTTGAGAATATTGAATATCTATAAGTTATTGAGGTAACCAAAGGATATCTAAGGTGAATTTTGGAGGGAAGGTGAAGTAAAGAAGTCCGAAATTCAAGGGAGGAGAAATTCTTTTGATGATGTTTTCTAAGGTATGTTATTTGTAGGTCATGTCACCATTTTCTCAATAGATTTTGTTCTAGAATGATTTAGACCGCGAAATCTGGAGGCCGTTGAGGAAATATATCCAAGTAGTTTTGATAAAAATTTCTTCTTGTGGGTCGTTGTATTTTTGGAGTTACACTCTCTGGAAAATAGGGTTTGTGGCTAGTCCTGAAACTAGTCTAAAACAGGTGGTTTAGATAAAAACGTCGTAACTTCTTCATAAAAGATCCAAATTAAGTAAGACATAATGTATTGGTTAGAGTACAGTCTGTAGTATTCTTTGTACTATTTTCATATCCATACAACAAATATTCCATGTGGGGGATGTTATACAAGTTCGCTCTCTAGAATAATCCAGAATTCAACAAGGTATGCCATTTTTGCTATAACTCTTTTTCTGAGAGGTTCCAAGCAGTGAAACCTAGAGGAATTGTATAGAAGACACTAAAAAACATTGTGTACTATTTTTAGAACTTTATTCTTTACAGGTACATAGTCATGATTATTTCAAGTTAGGGTTGTTGACTAATCCAAAATTAGTCATGTGAGACTAAAGTAAAGTTTGATGAAAATGCTACTCTCTTGTTGTTAAAGTTAAGGAAGGTTTGCATGTATGTTATCATATACACCAAGTCTATTACAGAGTTACAAATAATATTTGGATGATGAAATTGATGAGGGATTTTGGTTGAGGTACATGTTGGGTACATGGTTGAGACAAGTAGTTGATGAGTTGGCACATACATGAGGTGTATAGTTGAT
>SNQJ01S0211300.1:0-15917 GCA_010110895.2 Picea sitchensis | reverse complement strand
GATTCTAACAAGCTCTAGGAGGAACTAAGAACGATGATGCATATTGTCCCATGGATTATCAGGACCATTCATGGCCTCTAGTATGGATTCATATGAAGGTACAATATCGTCGAGGTAATCATGTGAACAAGACAATAAGGTGGCCCATATGGGTTGTATATTGGGATCCTCCTTGCCCATTTGTGAGGAGACAGGATCTAGGTCAGTAGTAGATTCAAGAATAGCTTGATACACTATCTTTGTCGCTAACAGTGGCATTGCCATTCCAATATGTGACTGACCTTCACAAGACATGGTTTGGGAAGGTAGGGTCCAAGGATCATTGAAATATGAAGTATAGAAAGCAACGAACCTCACTGATGAAGAAGACCTACTGGACATGGCATAAATGTGATGAATTGGTGCCATGAAATCAAAGGTAGCCATGAGGGAGGAATACATTCTGACACCAATATCCTCAGTTTTCAACTGAGAATTTTTTATCACTATGATTGAAGGTCCAATTGATACATTAGGACTAGCATGCGCAAAGGATAACTAATCAATCGTCATTATTTTCCCTCCGTGAGGAAAACATAAAGTGTAGAAAATAGACAACGCGACTGCGGTCATGGCATAAGTCCAATTACGCCCTACAAATAAATTATAATTAAGGGGCGTATCAACCACCTCGACATCCACCTCCACCATCTTTCCACCTAACTAGACCAGAAAGGTGGGAATAATTCTGTGGGGATGGAAAGAATGACCATAAAATGCAGTCAACAAAGTCGGATATTGAGAGAGGTTTGGAGAGACAATGGCTTTCCAACAGGCTGGGTACATCACGCACAATACAATACCTTCATCAATAAAAGTGTGTTTGATGGTATACTTCGACTAATCCACATGGATTTGAAAGGCCATGTGGTAAGGAAAGCGAGGTTTAACATATGTGACATCAAACTTGATAACCTTAGAGCCACACAAGTCTAGAGCTCCTAATGCAGATAAAAAGGAATTCATTTGTGAAGGACACGTCTGGAGCACCTCCAAAGCTAACATCACACAAGGGGTTTGACCCATATCTTCGACAATCGAATAGTTCTGGGCAGCTCTAGAATTAGGGTTGTGAGTAGGGTGTTTTATTACTCCTTTCAAAATACGAGGTGGAGGCTCTAGATTTTCTATCTGCAAAGGTGTTTCCAGAGAAGGGGGAGACTCTAGACCTAGAATAGTCTGTGAAGAACTGTAATCACTAGATTGAGTGGATAAATTAATCTAAGACTTGACCATATTTACACATATATGGTCATCTTCATGCGTCGGGGGGTTTTGATTCCCACTCAACACATTTCTAGCGTTAGAGGAGCTCGAGGCCATGTGTTGATTATGCATAAATGGATTTTTCATCACAACGAGTGGTTGAGATAAGATCCTCGTGACTTCCTCAAGTTTGGGGCATAAGTGGGTAAGGTGATCATCTATACAAAGTTTACAAGGAAACTTCACCTTCTGTTTTTCTTTCTTTCCCTCACCAGCATTGTTATTCAATATGTCATTGTTAGCGCTGTCCTTGGGTTTATTATTATTATTATTATTCCTCCCACCCTTACAATTATTACCACGTTCATTCCTTCTATTCCCTACTGGTTGTCGGTTACCATTCGGTTTGGTCGATGACTGTATAGAATTCACATCCGTCGACTGAGTCGGAGTGGAGGATGAAGACGAAGCTTGTCCTGCTACAGACTAGATTAGATACAACTCCTTCAACTGGTTCATCACCAAGTCTGTAGACTTAGCATTTGCAGAGCCTATGATTCCATTGGCATGAGGCTCGGAATTTTGTTTAGGGTCATAATTTGACCTCGGTGTGTCACGAAGAATTTTGTATGGCATCCAAGATTGAGCATATATGAGTTTTAATTCCTGGGCTTTGAAAATAGCTTTGTCTTTAGATGTTACCCCAGATGTAGAAATATCCTTCAAAATATAAGGCAATAGGGATTTAAGGAACCATTCCAATAGAAACTCTGGAGGAATGTAGGCTTTGATCAACCTCTTCCATCTATGCCACTCTTGGATATGATCTGATATATGGGTGGATTTGTCCTGGCGGAGGGCCAAGAGAAGTTCTATGACGAAATCATAATGAACTGACAACTGGAAGTGGTTGAGAAAGACCAAAACCATCTGATTAAAATTTTCATATGTTCCCCCTAGTAGCTCAATGTACCATTTCACTACAACCCCCATGAGGGTGCGTTGAAATAGTCTCAAACAAATAGAATTGTCATTAAGGGAATTGGAGGAGCACAAAAGATGAAAAGTAGTAACGTGATCACCTCGATCCTCACTAGTCCTTCCCTCAAATTTTGGAATACCCGAAGGAAGCTTGGTGGGGACGGGGGGCCATGATGGATCATGACGCACCAGGTCATTCATTAATACTAACAAGTATGGAAAATTAAGCGTGGCTAGAAAAGGGATCCAAGGTTGCAGCCTCTGAGCCCATGCCCCCAGGAAAGATTGATTATGAGGGACTGCAACCCATCTACGGTTCTTGTATGCACCATGGTTGTGTCCGGTATGAAAATATCCTCCTCCAAATTGATTCATAAGAGGTTGTGTGGGCACCATACCTGTAGGAATGATATAATGAAGGTTATAAACATTTCCTCCAACTAGAGGAGCTCTAGGCCGGGGGTTTCCCACAGTATGAAACTGACTCCCTCTGGGTGGAAATCCAGAGGATAAGGGTGGATTTTTCATACCAAACGTGTTGGTCAGAATCGGTGTGGAGGAGGAAGTGTTATAACCCTAAATTGCACCATACATGCTTATCTAGAATCAAGCCAACTCATATCCCTTCTTTGCCAAAGCACTGCTAAACAACTCTTTGAAAATCCTATTTTATAAAGGCCCACGTGGCCGAATCCATTACTGCACGCGTGTGCACGCTGGCTGACCCAAAACAGCCTGTGTGTACCTACAAAAGCATGAAAAAGGGAAAGTTGTCGATGGAACAAAAAGCTATGGGTGAGTTAACTGAAACTCTTGGCCATGCATGGCTGAGGGTTCGTCCAAATACCTAGCTCCTTCTAGCCTATAAAAGAAGGGGTAGGGGTCCCATTTGGAAGAGGAAAAATATAGCAAAGAAACTTTTCCCATTTATGTATTCCCATTGTCCCAACCCTTTAGCCTTTCCTTATGCCAAAGAAAATTCAAAGAAAAGAAGTTGGAGGACAGAAGAAGAGGAGCCCAAGATCAGGTTCAAGGAGCGGTGGCCGGTCTCAGATTTTGTAAGTTGACTCATTATAAGAAATAAAGAAAATGCTTTTCTCGTCCCAATTCATGAACTGTTTATAGTTTGATCACTATATGTTTGGATTTCTAACCCGTTAGTATAGAAGTAGCATGCATGCATAGTTGTTGCTTGTCTTGAATGCAGGTCATCTTTGGAAGGAGTATTGCGAACAAGTAATCAAGCACAATGGAGGATCGACATCAAACATTGGATACGAGGTAGGTTGATCTTTCCATGCATTTACTAAGAAAAGGGGATTTAAATCTAGGGATGAAGGTAGAAAGTAGTTTCTCTTCGGTCATTATCTGCATGCAAAGTTTGAACTCTATTTGCTAGTCCATAGGGAGATTTCCCAACAACAAAATTGACGACTCCACTAGGGAGACTCTCTAGGGTTCTTGGAATTTTATTTAGTTTTTGGGTAGTTTAAAGACTAGTTTTTCTTGCCTGTCTTTTCTTTTCGTTTCTGTAAGGTCTAAGCTAGTAGGGAGTCTAGTTTTCCATACCATCTTTCCCTAACTATTTATTTGACTATGTTTTTCAGGACCCACAGAGGTACATGTGGCCTACATGAGGTCTACATGCATGTACCCGTGCCCTACCCTCTTACAGCCCACGTGTGAACGCTAGCTATAGACGTAGCAATAGCGTGTAGAGTTAAGAGGACCTCAGAGGCAGTCACCCTCTTCCCTGTCATAATCACACATTCTCGGGGGGTTTTTTGGAATTTTGTCTGAAGTCTTGTTTGCTAACCGGTCTAACTCATATTGTTTTTGCCTTATCATTTTTCCTTGCATTATTTGTTTTTCTGTTAGAGAGAGTGTCCAAGCCTTCAAGGGATCCTGGTTATCAATATCAGTGGTCTCTTCCTGGTTTGGTCTGTTTGTTTTCATTTTTTTCTCAGAATTTAGATATAGACTCAGCCTATACAGGGTCAGCCAACGTGTACACGCCCTCTGTCTCTATTCAGCGCGCATTCGCACGTGTGCTGGTTGAGTAACAGTCGCATGCCTGTGCAGGGTACTTTTTGTTGAGGGTAAGGCAATCATCCTTTCCCTTGATAGGAATTATTCCTTTCAGGTGTTTGAATCTCTGTGTGAACAGTCAGTAGCTTAGGATTAATCTTACCCTTATCCTGCTTTTTCTCAGTTAAAAAGTTGTCATAAAAATTTAAAAAAAAAATTAAGGTTTTTAGACAAGTGTGAGAGTCATTGTTTTTAAAATTTCTAGTGTGTGATTTTTGACCTGATTCTTTGCGATCTACGATTTAGGCCAGAATCGTTTTTCTTAGTTTTTTGCTTGTCGGTATTTTCCCTTTCTTGCTTTACTAGCATTTAAATAAATAAAAAAACTCTTTTCCTTTTCTTATTTGGTTGAAGAGTGTGTTTCTGCATCTTTAGCTAGGGAAGAGTCTTTTATTTCATAAGTTTTTGCATTTCACTTATATCAGAAGTAGCTCGTAGTCGAGTGAAATTCCTTTGAGTTTGTTGTCCAAAATCTTTGAAAAATTAAAAAAATATTTCTTTTGAAAAGTTGTGAAATTTTGCATTCAGTAAAAGTTTTGTTTCCAGCTTTTTCATTCATTTTTATTGCTTTTGTCTTTTTCACATCATCAGTTTCACCCTCATACCCCTTGACGTAAGACAAATCCATCAAAATTAATGCTAAATTTAATGATATACTAGACTTTTATGTTTATAGGGTTCACAAACTAGTTCAAGACTAGGGCCTTGGATTAGGTTGGAGAGGAAACTCTTTAAGGCCATTTTAAATCAAACATTGGAGTCTGAGATAGGGAGTGTCTAAGTCCAGTGTCGTGGAAGATATCCGGGACCCCCCTCTAACACAGGGGATAAACACGAGGTCGTGTGCGGAAAGGTAGCGGAGATAACCCCTCCAAAGCTGAACCAATCGTACTGGAGAACACATATAGAGGGCTTGTTTTGGGATTCCATCGTTTGCATTTTCCATGGGGCTTCATGGGTCTCAAATTCATTCAAGGTCCTTATTTGTCTTCTGGAACATTTTCTCTCGATACCCTTGACATGTTTCGGGCTTGATACCCTGCTCATTGTGGTCTACCCGACTTTCGACTATACCCGCCTGGTGACTTTTAGCGCGCTGGCAACCTAGTTGCCAATCTTTTTAGGGACATACATAGGTGACTGCGGGGGTATACCACGGTACCTAGGACAGACATCAGACCACGCTTTATAGAGTATACCCGGAGGATGCTTCCATGTTCGAGTTGCACTTGCACCAGTAAGTTGCTCTATTGTTGGTTGCTGTAACTGTTCTTCCAATTAATTTAGTGTTTGCTTGTCTTATCTCCTAGGGATTTTTTAGTGTGTGTTACTTTTGAACGTTTAGACTACCTTAGAGTGTCTTGGATCTTCTCACATAGTGGAGGATCCTGAGCTCTGTTGGTCACAAAGGATTCTTGGCCTACCACCGGTTACACTGGAGCCACCCCCACCACCAGTAAGGAGAAAGCTAGACCAACAAGGGTCTTTTGAAGAGACCAGGTTACAAACCATTGTGCCCAAACAAACCCCGAAGGAATCGACCATTTTGAACCTTGAAGCAACTTCTCTTGGCCTGGTTGAAACCCCAGCCACTGATTTCTTGGCACCTTTCATTGTACCAATTCAATTTCACAAGTGCCAGACAGTGTTGCACACAGCAATGGAAACAAATGTTGTTACTCCTTCTAGGAATTCTTCAATTCCTGCCACGGTTGTCACCATAGGAGAGTTGTCATCTCCGAACCCACCGTCGTTAGTCCAAGCCACCATGGTCTCAAATGTAACTACTTCGCACAGTGGTCCGAAGCCGTCTCTGGCGGCGGCCACAACCCCTTTCACACCTAGTGCAACAGGCCCTCCATTCTCATACGGGATGCCTAGTTTGGGTACAAGTCTTGTACTTTCCTACTCCACTTTACAAACTTTGGGTCTGGGGGCAGGGAGCTCTAGCGCTCCTCTGTAAGGTCACATAGGGGGCACTCCTGCTCCTTTTAGTGATTTTCCTTGTGGAGGAGGTCATATCCCTCCTTCGTCCTCTTCACTCGGTGGCTCGCATCAGCCAGCTGCCGGGCAACCTACACACGATAGTTTATTTGGAGCGGGGAGTCAAGGACCACCTTCGCATAGTATGCTGGTAGGTTCGACACCATTTTCTTTGAGTAGAACGTTTGGTAACAACACCTTCTCATCAGTCGCTTTCCTGACTGGGGGAAACCCCATTTTTGGACAATCGACTCCTGTGCAGGGTACTATTCCTACACAAGGGGAAAACCTAGTAGGACTTTGGAATTCAGGGCAAGGATCCATTCCCTCATCCGGAATGTCGATCTGGGGTAATTCTTTCCATAATCAATGGAACCCCGGACAAACTACTATGCCTATCCCCACGGGACTGGCATGTGGTAATCCTTCCCAAAGTCCTTCGAATATAATGTATGCCCAACAACCTATGTCCTATTTTTGAAATCAGTCGATGATGTCTCCACATATGCAAAATCCTTACATTGGCCAGGGCCATGGTTTCTATCAGAATCTGGGCCAACAACCAAACTTTTCCTGGCAACCTAGTGCCAGTCAAACTCTAGGTCCCTTTCTCCCAAGTTATCAGCAGCAACCCAAACTACCATTCCTGGCGACTTTACACTTGCCAGATTTGACACGGTTGTTGAATGAACCTATTTGTCATGATCCATGTTTGCCTCCTATGCCGACGAATTTGCCTTCAGACATTCCAAAGTTCGAAGCCAATCCTAACGAAGATCCAAAAGGTCATGTGACTACCTTCCATCTTTGGTTCTCATCTAACTCATTGAAAGATGACTCCGTACAGTTGCGATTTTTTCAACATACTCTCATTGGGAGTGTTGTGAAATGGTACATTGAGCTCGATTGCTCAAGATACTCTTCTTTTGGTGAACTCGCAATGGCCTTCCTAAACCATTTTCAGTTACCTGTGAGATACGACACTGGAACAGAGCTGCTCGCCAATTTTGAACAGACAACAGCGAACCATATCTCTGATCACATCCAAGAATGGAGATGTTGGAAGAGCTTAATCAAGGTACCAGTCCCACCAGCATTCTTTCTTGAGTGGTTCCTTAAGTCTTTGGTCCCGCAGTTATCCAAAGATGTCACAACGTCTGGATTTTTCTTCGAAGAAGATGCAATCATGAGGGCTCAACAATTTGAGCTCATCTATTCTCAGTCTGGTTTATTATACAACATCTTTCCAGATGCTCCATGTTCAATACTGGATAAAACTAGACAGAGAGCTGGACCACATGCCGATGGTATTGTCAGTTCCACACAAACCAAGCCCATTGAGCAATTGACAACGTAGTTGCAACAGTTATCAATCCAACACACAGCGGCCAGCCAAACCACTGCTTTGGCTGCTCCCTCTACCAAAACGTTGGAAGTACACATAGTACAGTCGACTAACCCAAAGGCCACCCAACAGCCTGAAGGGAAGAAAAACCAACGAAAGAAGGATAAGGGGGATAAAAAACCCAACGATAATGCTAGTGGGGATAACACTGAAAAATGGAAGGCGAGGTATCCTTGCAACTTATGCGCGGAAGACCACCCAACCCATCTATGTCCTCGGCTTGCAGAGGCCCAAAAGTTTGTCACGCGGTAACAACAGGCAGTGTTGACTAATCCATTTCAACATGGGAAAAATCTAAATCAAGCCTCTGCAAGCACAGAAGGGGGTAGCCAAGAAACTTTCCCTCCTCTGAATAACCCTGCATCCGCGAACATATATATGGTTAGGGGTGATTCTTTCATATCAACTACAACACACGACTATAGTAAACCAAGCACTTCTGAGAAGGGTAAAGAAGCTGATCTCCCATCTCTTCCTCTACAGATTGAGAAGACGTTGGGAGAAACAATGACACACATTCCAAAGGGTGCATTTAAAAAATCTTCTCATAACCCAAATGCAAGGGCCGCCCAGAACTACTCTATGGTGGAGGATTTATCACAAACCCCTTGTGCGATGTCTGCTTTGGAGGTCCTTGAAAGCTGCCCTGCTTAGAGGAAAGCCTTGTTAACCACTTTGGGCTCTAGTGAGACTTGTAATCCGGGTACCATCATGTTAGATACAATAGACTTAAAACCTCATTTGCCTTACCACGTAGCGTTTCAGATAGTAGTGGCTTATCCCACGAAAAATTTTACATGGAATATCTTCCGCACGGTGGTCGATGAGGGTGCCTCGACATGCATTATGTCATTGGCATGTTGGAAGGCCATTGGCCAACCCGTCTTGTCTCCATCACCTACTCTCCTCACTGCTTTCGACGGTCATTCATTCCGACCACATGGCATCGTTCCTTATTTCCCCATGTAGCTAGGAGGGAAGACTGTGTGTGTCAAAGTAGAGGTAGTTGATGCTCCCCTCGACTATACCCTCTTGTTAGGACAGAGTTGGACTTATGCTATGCAAGCTGTGGTTGCTACAGTTTTTCGGGTCTTGTTGTTTCCACATGAGGGCTAGATAGTGACCATCGATCAATTGTCTTTCTCCAGACCTGACCCAGCTTTGGGGGCATCCATGGTCCTGATGATTAATAATCCTCAACCAGGTGTCGTCAATGTAGGATTTGGTTTGTGCCCATCCTTGATGGGTACCTTCGATTACCCACCTCCTCAAGGCGATATCAAATTTATATCCAATCACCATAAGGTTGATATTTTTCAAGTTTCGTCATTCGGCATGACTTACTTCGAGGATCCGTAGATACTTCCTTCCCCATCGGCCACGATGGATGAGATAGGGCACTTAGGCATGTCCATGCCCTTGTCTATCACTGAAGTAGTGTACTCTTTAGTCCAGCAAGCTAACTCTGATCTAACTCCTGCACAAGAGTTAGATCCACTTCTAGAACCTATATGGGCTTAGGGTTCTCTCGCTAACATTGATTCATTAGACTTAGTCTTGCCTTCTGATGAAGAAATAATCGAAGCCATGACTAGTCCGGAAAAACCTTGGGAAGATCTTCATCATAGATCATATTTTCTCCCAGAGTTAAACTGAATCGAAGCAGGAGAATTCACCATGACCATGACAGGAGATCAGTCATGTCCTATTCATCTCTTAGCTACACATGAAATTTATGTTGAGGGCAATATGGAAACTATGACTGAAACTATACCAATCAACATCTCCCGAAACCCTAGCGTCGTGGAGAATATCTTCGTCGGAGCGGATTGCTCCTCCGAAGAGATTCAAATCTACACGAATCTTTTCAAAGAATTCTGCAACATTTTTGCCTGGTCTTATGAGGAAATGCCAGATATCGATCCAAAAATAGTTGAACATGAAATCACAACTTATCTTGATGCTAATCCTGTTCGTCAGAAGCTTCATCCAGTTAATCCCAAGAAAGCGGCAGCCATCAAGATTGAGGTTGAGAAATTGCTAAAGGTAGGTTTTATCTATCCTATCCATTTGACCCAATGGGTGTCAAATCCTGTGTCGGTCAATAAATAACAACGCATGATTCGTGTATGTACTGAATTTCGTGATTTGAACAAGGCATGTCCTAAAGATAATTTTTCAACACCATTCATCGACCAGATCATTGATGAATGTGCTGGTTGTGAAGCCTTTTCTTTCATGGATGATTTTTTGGGCTATAATCAAATCCAAATCAAACCCAAAGACCAACACAAAACGACATTCATCTATCCTTGGGGTACATTCACATATCGTAAGATGCCTTTTGGTCTTAAAAATGATGGAGCCACATTCCAGCGGGCCATGTCTTTTGCTTTTCATGATCTCAAGCATATAGTCAAGGCCTACCTAGATGATTTAGCATCGTGATCTCACAAGAGAACGGATCATCCCACGCATCTTAGACTAATCTTTGAATGTTGTCGCTACTTTAGGATTCGCTTGAATCCAAACAAGTGCAGCTTCTGCGTAACATCAAGATGTTTGTTAGGTTTCATTGTATCAACAACATGGATCATGATCGATCCTCTCAAGGTGGAGGCAATAATCCAGTTGCCCCCCGCCCCCACGCACAATCCTTCAACTTCAGAGTCTACAAGGCAAGGCGAACTTTTTACAACGCTTCATCACTAACTATGCTGAAATCACCAAGTGATTTATGCGCTTACTGAAGAAAGACATTCCTTTTTACTGGGACGATGTCGCTCAATGCTCTTTCGATGCATTAAAACATGCCCCCACTACGGCCCCTCTACTATGGCCATCGAACTATAACAAAGATTTCTTATTATATCTAGATGCCATAGAGTCAACCATTGGCATGGTTTTAGTTTAGGAAGATGATGTGTTCTCAGAACACGTGATCTATTACCTGAGCTGAGGCCTCGTAGGACCGAAACTCAATTACTCTCATATTGAAAAACTTGCATTGGCAGCAGTTCATGCTGTTCAACGGTTCCATCATTATGTTCTGTTTCGTAAGACCACCGTCATTGCTGTCATGAATCCATTCCAATACATATTGAAACGATGGGTAATAGGTAGAAAAATCAGTATATGGATACTCATCCTCCAGGAGTTTGACTTAGAATTTGTTTCATCAAAGTCCAAAAAGTCATTGGTCTTCATAGAACTTATTTCGGAACTTCTGGTTGAGTCAGGTGACGTTGTGCCTGAAGAATCTCCTATCCAGGGAGATATGTTTTTTATCACCTCTTTAGATACATGGTACGGAGATATACTTATCTATCTCTAGACTTTGAAGTTCCCCACTTCTGCTTCTCGTGATGAGCATCAGCGTATATGCCATCAGGCTAAGAATTATCTCATACTCGATGATACGTTGTATCGGAGAGGTGTAGACTGCATCTTACATCGATGTCTCACACATGAGGAGGTAGTCATCATGCTTAATGATTGCCATACTGGAGCTTGTGGTGGTCATTTTTCTGGGTTGGCAACAACCCAAAAGATTTTACGAGCAGGTTACTTCTGGTCGACACTTATCAAAGATTGTATTGAATTGGTCAAGAAGTGCCATCCATGCCAAATATTCTCTCGGAAGATGAGGGTGCATCCCACTCCCATGTTTCCTATCATCACAGTTGGTCCCTTCACCAAGTGGGGGATTGATTACACTACTTGCAACCCCCCTTCGGCAAGGGGGCACCGCTATATCATCATAGTTGTTGACTACTTCACTAAGTGGGTCAAAGCTATGCCAATGTTTAAAGAAAATGGAGAGACTGCAGCTCTCTTTTTATTCAATTAGATCATAGCATGGTTCAACATCCCGAGAGAGATTTTTACTGACCATGGTAGTCACTTTTAGAACCAAATGATGAACAAATTAACATCAAAACTTAGGTTACGACAAGAGCATTCATCACCCTACTATCCCCAATCCAATGGGCAGGTAGAAGCTATAAATAAAACTTTTAAGACTATTCTACAGTGAACTATCAACTCAGCCAAGTCAAATTTGCATTTGATGTTATACTCGGAATTATGGGCTTACTGAACATTTGTTAAGACTACAACCGGTTTCTCACCTTTTCAACTCGTTTACTAGCTGCAGGCAGTATTTCCCATAGAATTTCAAATCCCATCTCTAAAATTGGCAGTACAATTATTGCCAGACACTTCTCCACTTGAAGAATGGTTAGTACACCTTGAGTAGCTCAATGAGCAGCATCGTGATGCGGCCCTGGCCAACGAGGCTCACAAACATAAGGTCAAGTGTCAGTATGATAGGTCCATTCGTCCTCAGATTTTCTCTGAAGGTGACCTTGTCCTGGTCTATGACCAAGATAAGAACCCCCTAGGGGCAGGAAAATTCAAACCCATGTGGTTCAGACCTTTCATGATAAAAGAGGTATTAAAAAAAGGCGCTTATCGTCTGGTTGATTTTGAAGGGAATGCTTTGGCGGAGCCTAGAAATGGGCTCTACCTCAAGAAGTATTACTCATAGATAGGTCACTGTGGGTAACTTTTTGTAACATATGTATAGTCTTTGTACTATTACTTTTTAGTTTATTTTAAGTGTTATGGACGTGTCATTGATGTTATATTTCATCAATATGGCAGATGTCAAGTGATTCTGAGGTGTTCGTTGGGTATGTAGACGATGCTAGTTGGCACACTCGGAGGCTTGCCTCCGCAGCTTGGGTAATCTTTACACCTCAGGGTCAGTTTTTATCTTTCGAAGGGATATGCTTAGGTGAAACCACAAATAATGTCACTGAGTATAGTGCAGTTATTGAGTTGCTTCGTGACACCTTGTCATTGGGTATCTCTCATCTTTAGGTCTATCTTGACACTCAACTGGTTGTGTCTCAGCTAAACAGAATATATCGGGTTCATGATCCAACCTTACACCGACGATTCCTTAGGGTATGTCTCTTAGAACGAAATTTTGATTATATTACATATTTTCATGTTCCTAGGAGATTAAACCAAATTACAGATACTCTAGCTAATCAAATTTTAGATTGGCATCTTGCACACATATGAAATAACATTGACATAAACATGTAAATACATTTTTTCACACATGATACATAAGACACAAAAGATCAAAAAACCATATATAACACCATAAAATAACCAGAGTACATAGATGGACGCAAGCGCCTCAAAAGTAGGACCAATAACGAGTCGCAGGGCT
The DNA here is from genome assembly GCA_010110895.2 of Picea sitchensis. Classification (NCBI taxonomy): domain Eukaryota; kingdom Viridiplantae; phylum Streptophyta; class Pinopsida; order Pinales; family Pinaceae; genus Picea; species Picea sitchensis. Next base: position 2,970 of record SNQJ01S0211300.1, on the reverse strand, counting down.
TATGCCCTCAAAAAATATATACAAGTAGTGCTCGTGGCACGTAAAAAGTCTAAAATAGGTTCAAGGCATATGGGCCCTGTTATAATAGTCCACTGCATGGGCTAAATGCCGAAACAATCGGACCCACGTCCGAGGTGCCCCCACTACATGAGGCTGCATGGATGGCGGCAGGTCCTCTATCTCTGTCATCGGGACTGTTCGAGTGAGTGCAATAAAGTTCTGCTCAACTCGTTTAAGTACCCTCTCAGCATCCCCGGCTAGGAGATTCCCTGCTACTGTTGGTCCCCTGGCAGTGGCAGTTGCGGCTTCTAGCCGAGGACGATGACTATTCTGTGCATAATCAATAGGTCGCACGGGTCCCACATCTGCATGCAACAAACGTATATCCATCAAATACTCTGGCATATAAAAAAAATGATATATATAACAAAAACGACATAAAAATTACATATACAACAAAAAAAAAAATACAAAGGTGGAGACTTACTCATCTCCCCTCGCTCCTCACCAGGAGGCATGGGTATCTCAGGATCTCTAGAAAAGTCTATCCTTGCATATGGGTAATCCTCGATCACAAGGATCTGCCACGATAGCCATGCAAAAAATTCATCGTCAAAGGACTCATTGGTCCTTCCACCACCTTGTCGCAGTAGTAATACTGCCCATCTACATACTGCAGGAAAAGAGTCTTGATGTCCTCGTACCAGTAATTCCTGAGGACTAAAGCTCAGAACTCTCTCAAAGAAGAATGAACACAAAATCATCCTGAACCCGAAGTTCCTCTGTGCCCACTGTCAACAATCTATCAATTTCCTCTTCATACACTCAAGTAGTGTGGTACTCTAGTCAAAAATCTGTGCATTCAAGCACTGGATAGCACAGTTCATCTGTGCGCGAGATGCCTGATGCAAGGCCGTTGAACCGGTAATCCGCCCAATAAGCAGTAATATCGCTTGCAACGATAGGTTAGTAATCTTACTTATGGGCACTTGGGAGCTCACAAGGTTTGTCCCAGCCTCATAGTGCTTGGCTATCAGTTTTTCTATGTTATGTAGCCCCGCAGGGAACGTCCTAAAATTGACTGGTTCCCCTCTCCTTGAGAGGCCAGTCAAAAAGTAGATATCATCGATGGTGGGCACTAGTGATTTCCCCTCTAGCATGAAGGCCTTTGCATCAGGGTGCCAGTAGTCAATCAAGGAATTCAGTAGCCTTGGTTGCGCTCGCATAAATGGACACATGAAGAACTTAAGTAAACCACATTGCATCAACACGACCACGACATTCGAATCTCCCGCAACCAACTCACTAATTACTTCATGCTCCCTTTCCCTCCACTGGACATACATCCTGCCAACACATCAAAGTTTAGGAGGGTTAGTAAGTTGTTTTGTTCTTTTATCCATAAAAGGTGAGGTCCATGCATGCTGTCTAAGTGACAGTTGCATGTACACACGGAAATGTTTTACTCTGCCCTGTAAGTTTTAAACCTGCGAAGTAAAGCAATGCATGTATATTCTTAAGCAATACAGAAATTAATCAATGGCTCATACACAGAATACACAGAGATCTTTACCGGAAACCCTCAACCGGGAAAACCTTTCTTTTTCATTATATCGAATTTCACCATTCGCCATACAATATATACAATGTTATTAGGTATTCCGTAGATACCAAAACCCTAATCCCTTAATCCGGGATTAATTTACAAATCAGCTAAAAATAGCAAAATCCGCTAAAAATAGCAAAAAACTGCCCAAAAAAATTTTTCGAGGCGTTGCCCCGAACGCTGCGCGTAACCAGGGGAGGCATACCTGCCCCCCCCTGGGACCCCCCTAGGAAGCGCCCGGCGCAACGGAAGATCCCTAGGTGAAGGGATCGTCAGACGCAGTCGTCGTATCTGACGCACCCACACACACACACATGCAAATAATATAACACATACCCAACAATGCGAAATCGCGAAGTGAATATAAACCGTCAAATCCAGAAATGATCAGGACCATTGATTTAAAAGGACGCGCGTAGGTTTAATTCAAATTTTAAAAATAGAAGCCTGATTTCCTCCGAGCAATAAATATGGGACCCGATGAGCGTTGAACGGGTCCTGGACCAATGAGCTTAAGAAGGGGTCGATGCTCCCGGCAGCAGTGTGTTTGAAGGACGCGGAGGCCATTTTTCTGACAGGAGGAATATCAACTGGTGGGTGATGTCATCTGTGCAGGGAGCATGAAAGGTTTGAAGAAAGAGGAACCTCCTTGTGGCAGTCGGGGGGCAGATCTACATTGACGATCTACATTGACAGAGAGATCTCGGCTGTGTGTTCAACAACCATGAAATCAGAGGCATCATCTCCAGGTTTATTGAGTGGTTTAATATGTGTATTTTGGTAACTTCCTGACAGTCTGTAGATCTGTGTTTACTCTTGAGATAATTTTTGTTACTGTCATAATCACTAGATGAAACTGCCTGATCCAGTGTGAAAATTAATGAAACGTGGTCAGCAGTGAGTATGAGGGTTAAACCCTTCAGTAGTAGCAATCTGCCAATAGAAACTGGTACTATCTTCAGGGGGTTGAAGCTCCCTTCCAGGAAAGGCTGGTAAACGAGAGAAGGTTGTAGCCTTCTGCAGGTAGAAGCCTGCGTGCTAGTATGAGTCTGCACTAGTACATTGTTGTAGAATGTTTTCTTAATAATAATCATTGAAGACAGAGACAACAGCAGCGGTGGTTTTCTCCCGATTTGGGTTTCCACCTTAAATCTTGGTGTTCATGTGTCCTATTCATCTGTGTTAGTTTATTTTGTTGAATTACTGTTTAAAAGACATCTAATGAATGAAGAAATCCATAATAAGATCTCTGGATGCACTACTGTTTTCATAAGAATATACAACAACTGATCTCTATAAAGTAGACTAAGATTTTTCAGTGAAAGAAAAGTTAAAAATTATTGATAGCTGAAATACTGATTCAC